>JARFIW010001107.1:991814-1159314 GCA_036346225.1 Platerodrilus igneus
TTAATATTTAATATTTAACGTCGGGAACGCTGCTAAAAATTTCCTAAGAAAATATTACCCCAGCGCACGCGCACCACCCCACAACAAAAATCTAACGCCCCGCCGAACGCACACCCCAAAGACCTAACGACCCCCGACGCAACAAATTTACACACAAAGACAATTTTGTTCTCAAAGCGGCGTATACATATCTTGCTGCACGTTTTGTTTCCCAAAGCGGCTTAGCTGTTCATATTGTTCTCGAACCGGCGTATACATATCTTGCTGTGGATCTCTGTTGCCAAACCGGCTTAGCTACCCTACTGGCAATTAACAGCTGAAATGTAAAGTGAAACAAATAAAGATATATTCAACTAGACGATATGCGAGAAATAAGAAACCAAAAAGAAATTGTAAGATTAGTTATTCAAAGTGAAGCTTTATTGAAAATCGATTAACTTTACTACTGTATTTGTGCCACTTTTAGTGTTTCTTGTTCACGTTAAAATTGTTTTCTTATATTTTCCCTCCCTTTTGGCTATATTTATTCATACGCCACTTAAGTAGTTTTAATTTAATAACTTTAACTTTAAAAATCTATTTCCTATAAAAACTAGAATGTGTTTATTTTACTCTTTATTTGTATTGATGTGTATTTTTCTTCATGTGCAACTTTAGAAGAAAAATTAAGAGATACAACAATTTTGTGTGTCTGATAACAAGTCCTGGTGGTAATCAACAACTTGGAAACCATATACTAGATATTTTACGTTGTCCAGATGCACGTTTAATGGAAACATTCGCGTCTACTTTGATCAAAGAACATGGTATTACGCGATTGGAAGCGACAATAAACAACTGTGCAATTGGAAACCATGTCAGTGCGGAACAGGTGCATAATCCCTTAAAAGACTGTTTAACCTTATTGGAAGATAGTAAGTTATACTTCCTAAAGGGGCCAATGTACTCGGTGCCACTTGACAAAATGTGGAGTAAGCTATTGGACAAGCTTCAAAATAGCTAATGTTTAGTGTATAATAACCTACAACAGTACGTGTATTGGGGGAATAGCAATACAAAGAAATCAACTGGCTTGCAAATTTATTTGTCCGAAAAACCAGAAGAAAGGAAAAAACTGATAAGGTACGTGATTTCGGCTTTTAGTTTTAACTATTTATATTTAGAGTATTGGAGATAGTAGAGGAGGAAGACAGCCAAGATAAAATAAAAATCTTACACAAGTGCTACATTAAAGCAGGTATTACATATTTTACACAATCTGCAACACCATATTCTACAATTCCAAAAGAAATAATCATTTCAGAATTGGGGTTGATAAATACGCCTAACATTCGCCCAGTATTGTACAACAACGCGTAAATATTGGCACTTAACTCTCTCCGTTAACGCTGCAGGAAATTGCCCAATTATGCACGCCATACGCTGTAAGTGGAAGAAAAAGACAACTGGAATTAGAGGAAATGGATGCAAAAAAACGAAAGTTGAACTACATGGAAAACACTGCCACAATACGCGAACAATACAAAGATATGTTTGACATAGAACATCTTATTAAAGAAAATGAGAAAGAAATTAAAAGATTATTCTATGTGCCGTTGGACTGACCTAGATACATCCGGATTCTACAAGCTGTATGCATCTGTGGTTAGTAAGAAAAACTCTTTTAGTTATGTAGGCGTCCTTGCGGTAAAGGATAGTACTAAATCCGTATACTTTTAAAAGGTTATTCTAAAAACGTATATATCGAAATAGTAGATAACATCGACGAACTAAGGAATGCGGGTTTTGTAACCTTGGCGTAGACCACATGCAAAGGGTTCCGCTAAACATTGTAGATTTGATCAGTAAAAAACCTTTCGGATAATTTAAAACCGAGAGTCCTACAACCTATAACGACCATATATTCTCAAAAGTGGTAAACATGCAACTGCGCAACAATGAGTGGGAGAATAGGATTCCCTCCAATACCGACAAGAAGTCGATCAAGCTAACAAGATACGTATGTCGGATATAGTGGGAGAGCTGCGATTAAAAGATTGTCACAAGCTGCAAGAATTACACGACGGAATGGATCTGATTGTCGGTGGAATCTAAGATTTTATGTATCGAGACAAACTTCGGTACATTTTGCAATTCGAAAAATTAAACGGTCTCTATGTATCAAACTGTTGGCTAGAAAAGGAGATAGAGGACTTGGATGTCGATTTAATTTTTAAGCTGCGAATAAAATTAGATAAAATTAAAACCACTCGCAACAAACATAAAGAAAGGACTGTTTTCTGTGTATAACTTTGTATTAAAATTAAGTTTAAATGGCTTGGCATTAAATGTTTTTAAATTTTGTTATGTATAATATCAGAATAAAAATTTTAGAATAGTATTACATTGCTCTTTATTTATAAAAGGCTATGACGTCACCGTGCATTTATATTTCCAATGCTCCACCAAAAGGTACTACATTGGCCAGCAGGCGAGTTTTTGTTGCCTGGAAATTTAGAATTTTGCCGAACCCTTGCCGTTCAAGGAAGGGGATCTTTAACGTGCGTGACAACACTACACGGGACCTCCATTTAACCTCTCATCCGAACGAGGGCGTAATTTTTGTGAAAAATGCTCACCTGTCATTTTCAAGCAGTCGGCCGTGTCGGGATTTGAACCCAGGACCTTGGGATCCGTAGTCTTACGCTTACTACATTGATCCACGGCGCCGCCCGCTATGACGTCACCACGAAAATGCGGTTACCTAGAGAGGGGTGCGCATGGGCAGGAGTGCGCATGGGTAAGGATGCGCATGAGGTAGAGATGTGTTTGGGCGTACACGAGGAAAGCGGAAGTTAACAGTCACCAAGCATCTAATTCTTATTTGGGTGGTATCGAGTACTTGCCTGCGTATGTATCCTGAGTAAAAAACACGATTTGTACACGCAGCTTATAAATAAAATTAGTTTATTGAGCGAAGATAACAAGCGGTACGTCATCCCCGGAAGCATATCAACCTACGCATGGGTCATAAAGATATAGGTCTAAGATAGTTGTTAATATTGATATAGATTTTGTAAATCTATTGTATATATTAGTTTTAAGATTCTATAATTTTTAGATTCTTCTCTCACCGTCCCTTCTTCCAAATCCTACCTGCTTCTATCCTGGTGGACAGAGTATACGTGTTATCTCTCGTGGAGTTCGCTGGATGCGGCGGTTTTAGATTTCTCGGGAAATGGGTGGTTAAAGCATATGTCTTGAGTAGCGAAACAAAGGTTTTAAAGAAGGAGTTAAATATACATGTGCAAAAATTAGAGGTTTGGTTCTTTAAAAGGCGTATCTTTGTAAGGGGTGGTCCTATTTAAAATCTATTTACAGATTTGGCTACCTAGAAAAATCTTATATTAGTTGATACCAAACAAGAGATATTTATCTTAAAAGAGTGACTACCCCGCGGATAATAAATACAACATACCGCTTATCAACAAACACGTTGTACAGAAATTCAAAGACGAATTTAATGCGGATCTAGTATTAGAACTTGTTGTTAGTAGGGCTAAGTCCTCCTGTATTGTAAGCGAGAAAGACACGATTTAAAAGATTAAAGGGGTCTCACGAAGTATAGTTAAGAATATTAATGTAAATAGTTTTAAGGACTTTGTACATAAACATTCTGGTGCCCTTATGCATAGCATGGTGTGTATTCAAAGTCATAAACACCAACTTTATACTCAATTGATTAATAAAATTAGTTTGTCAGGCGAGAATGGCAAAAGGTACGTCATGCCTAATAGTACTGCAGCCTACGCATGGGGGCATAAAAATGTAGGTTAAGTTTTTTTTAAGTATTTGTTTATAGTAGCATGTAAGTTAGTTATAAGACATACCCACCATCTCCATCCTTAATAATCCTTTCGCTCCCGGCGACATGTGTTTACCTCCACGCGGTGTCGCTGGACGGTAAAACATATTGATAGATTAACGGCAAAATGTTTTATTGGCCAAAAACACGTTTCCTCTCTTTTTAAACACATTAATGTCTTGTTTGTTATAGGTCACTTTCAGCTGCTTGGATTCGGCTACACGAAGAAAATAAAATAATGTTATACTTTGCAATGTAAAAATTGTATTCTATTAGTTTATTAAACTGTAAATCGGATAAAATAAATTATTAAACTTTTGTGTGTTTAATTTCTTTGTGTTAATTCCTCTAAGTGTTTGGTTAAAGGACTCTAGATGTTAAAAAGGAGAGGTGATTAGAAACCGATCTTGGTGAAAAAATCTTGAAATGAGGGTAGTTCCCTGGGGTATGATACAACCTGAAAAATTTCTAGAAATTCGTATAGCTGAGAAAAATCTAATTGATACCAAACAAGATAAATTTATTTCGAAAGAAACAAGAAATAATCTTTTATATGTTCGCTAGAGGTTTGTGTGTAAAACGGTAAGAATAAGTCGCATTTTAAATCTGTTTACAGATTCGGATTCTGCGTAAAATTCTAGACTAATTTGATGTATCGCATTGCTAAAAAATTTATAAGAGGCGGGTGTGGCGTAATCAAAATGGTTGATGTGGGAGTGTTCGAGCAAGAAAGGGAGCAAGGAGGGAGCAAGTAGGAAATCCCTCCCACAAGGAGAAAATCCCTTTAAAATAAGACTAAGCAGATCCTCCTTATGGAAATTTACATTGTAACGTATTTTTTTTACTCAGTTACACTTTCTTTAATAGTCTGGTATAATGTCTCAATAAAATAAAAATTTAATTTATAAATATCTGTTCACTTAAAATAATTCATAAAATACATAATGGAATATGCGCTCCTTCGCTTTAGCGGTCTAAGTTTCTATAATAAGGATCGTCAAATTGTCATTTCGTATCACTTTTCTATTAGCGTCTGAACAGGTAAGCTGCTATCTGCGGCGTAGAAAGGTCAAAGTTGGTATCCAGGCACATGGCCTGGAATACGGTCCGCAAGAAAGTTTAATAAATTTAATCTTCGTGTTTGAATGTGGTTCCTGGAAGCTGTTGTGTGATGATTTTATTTGGTATTCCACCTTTAGCAGTTCAGTTGATTCCTGCAGGCCAAAGAAGATAGAAGCTCCCACTCATCATTAGACATGTAATACCGTAAATATCGTCAATACCGTAAATAGCCTCAATACCATAAATACTGCTGAAATGAAAATTTAGTCGATATTTAAAATACAAGAAATAATAAGACGTACTTAATTGAAATTTAGTTTGGTTAGATAATTTTTTGTTTAGAAGATCTTTTATAATTCCAGCGTTAAATTCTGTCGTAATGGTATGTTTCCTATTGCGTGCATTGCAGATGTATATGAAATGGTCCACATCTGGTTTGATATGGTTATGATCTAAAAGTTCAAGTTTTCTTGATTAAACTGTTCCTCGACACGTGAGAGAAATTTAATCTATAATTCCAGTTATATATATTTAAATGTTTTACAAATGATAGAAAGTTGAAATTTTGTCTTGTTTTAGTTATCCTAATTTCATTTAGAAAAAGAAAAATCTCGTACTAAACTTGTAACTTTGCAAAATTTTTAAAGATAGCTATGTAGTTTACGTGTCGTAAATGTTTCACAAGCAGACACTAGTGATTACACTGAAAAAGTTGTTATTGACATATGATGTCAAAAATGTCTAGCCATCCAATATAAATATCACATATTATTTTGCTTTACTTTAAAAATATCTTTACTAATTTTGAGGTCAGGTAGTTTGACTTTTATAGAACTTGATGATTTTTTTTATAAGAAATAAAGTAACGCTAACTCTTTGTTGAATGATGCAATATTTTAAGACGTTAAATAATCAATTTTTTTGTGAAGTCGACGTAGTACTACAGATGACTAAAATGAAAATATAAAATATGAATTATTAAGAAAGCACAAACTCTATAGTAAATTTATGTAGAAATATTCAATTTAGAGATTTTTATGTTTTTTTTTTGAAGACAGAACCATACTAATTTCTTTTTTATGTGAATTTTTTGTTAAAAAAAAAGGTTAATGTAGAAACAAACCAAGAGAATTTAATCGAATAGAATCCATTTTTGCTTAACTCTTTTATTATTAAAAATTCAAGTGAAATTTATAGGTCCTTAATGAGAAAAAATCGTGTCCGATGATAACAGATACCCTAGGTATATATATTTTTGGAACTTAAATTTAATTATAGTATTTTTGATGAATATTTTTAAGGTTGTTCACAGGTTAAGTCGAGACATCTGTAACTCATCTGGCAATTGATATTTTGGTAAGTGCTTTGCAAGGTTGATATACAGTTTTTGTGGCTATATAAGCGGTGTAGATTCAGGTTTCCGCATTCCCGTAATACAAGTACATGCATTTTTGTATGTTGTTGTATTGAAAAATACGGTGGCGCTCTATATCGATATTTTTTGTCAATAGACAACCCATGACCCAAACTCAAGATCTACCCAGAGCTAACACTCTACTAGCCGTTTATTTCTAAAGAGTTTTTCTTTTCCTCAAGCCGTTTTCCATCCAACTTTACCTTGGGCTTCCATCATTAATAAGAAATTCTCGACTTTGTGATATCAGGTAAGGGTTTATGATATATGGCGGTCCAATTTGCTATCTGATATTTACGAGGAATATATCATATAATATATATATATATATATATATATATATATATATATATATATATATATATAATATATATATATATATATATATATATATATATACATAGTTGATCGTTTCAATATGTTAAACCTAGTCGAAGAAACTATTTGGTCCAGAATATGTGTGGAAATGAGGATGCTGGTGGATATGGGGTTCCAGGATTCTTGATTTCCTTCTATTCTTATTTTAAGTAAAATAAGGCGAGTCTAGCACAGTACTAAAAAATAATGGTTTACAAAGAGAAATTTCTTAGTGAATTTTGATACAGAGAAAGTCTAAAAGGAGTAAGCGGCCAAGAAATTGCAGGGTCAAAAATGTCTGTTATTATAACATCAGTTAGATCAAAATAATTAACCGCTTAAATAACGTTGCATATAATACAATTTTTGGGTAACGAGCTTCGTTGTTTAAACGGTTCGTTATTGACTGAATACAAGGTTGTTTACTTGCAAATACAGAGAGATCGTAAATTACTAATGAGAATAATTTATGACAAAGTACTAAGATGTCACTATCAATTAAGCTGATGACACTTACTGCAAGACAATCACTAACAAAGTTACTGTGGTAATTTCTTCTCAACATGCCATTACCGACTTCATCACTAAGTTCGACTATGTAAATTTAGCTGCATTAATACCTAATTTATATGTACGTTACAAGTATCAACATTAGCACTTGACCTAATTCATCTCATAATCACGATTTAAATTTCAACTGAAACTGATTGACCTCTCAGGCCGTGCGGCTTTAGAACTTCAACCAGCTTCAGGAAATTTTTAGAGACTTTCAATTCATCTTCTTTGCATGCGTTTTATTAGTTTTTAAGTGCGCCCTTGTAGCTATCGATCGATCGATTGTTAGCTGATTGCATTACTTCTTCCGTTTGTAGACTATTCCGCCCCTTTGTTACAATATACAGGTATGCGCATTATAACTGGATACAAGATCGATATGATTAATTCAAAATTTAGCGCACGAGGAAAAAAATTATCTACTAATATACAGAAATCGAACCGTTTTCAACAAATGCTTGCGGATTTATGTCTTCTTATCGAGATCTGTTTCTTGCCCAAGAATTACATTGCTCGGACGTCAGAGGTAAAGCGCGACAGACGTCATAAAAAGTGCATAAACGTTTAAAAATCGCATCAGTTGTGTTGCATTATTAAATTTGAGATTGTCATTAGTCGGATTTCTTCAAATCATTTTAATCAGATTTACTGAGATTCGAGTATTTAATTTCATGTCAATCTTTGGACGATAAACGTCTAAATTGATTGCATTTCTAACTGTAAGTGTTCTTTGCACCGCTGTCTATGATTAGCATTTGCCCTCTTTATGCCATGACAAAAGAATTTCGAACAAGCATAAGACGGTCAGGTAATTTTTGTAATGAATAATACAGAGTAACATCACATAAACCTTTTCTATATTGCGCAACTGAAAGAAGCTATTCAAAAGCAAAAATCCGGAAAAGGTATGTACTGATCGAATTGGAAACCCTTGCTTTTTTCTAATGTGCGCTGCTTCAGCCTCAGTTAGAAGGATGCGAAATCAATCAAAGCTTGTAGGGTATGTCTTCCATAGAAAAAATAATTCCTTAAAGTGCTTTGCGTTCTGTCGAATAAATCAGCTTTGATTCCACGGCTCGGACACTGCTGATAAATAACGAAATAATTTTCGTTGGTAAATTAGTACATTAAGAACCCTTATTTAGTGGGTAATCCCGGATAGTAAAGACAAATAATGGACTTGTGTACACTACGGATTAATAAAGGTTAAATGAACTTAAACTATGGAGTCGTAATTTACAAGACTTTTAACGTAGTTTGATCCCATTGCTTTAGCCCTGTCGTTGAAAAATTAGGAAGTGTAGGCCGGTTTGAAGTTTAGCACAACCTGTAAATGCTTAATAGGAAGCAAGATAAGAGATGAATTGGATTTCTAAAAATCATGTTGACTTGCTTTTTTAAACAATCCACACCTGGCAAGAACAGGAAATATTCTTTTAATTAAGGAACAAACAATATTTGAACAGCTCTTTAGTTATATCATCACAAAATTCCAATTAAGTAAAAAGTTTCGCAAACTGTTGCATTAGAGTACGATGGTAGCTTTAAGGTAGCCAATAACTTTAAAGAGAACCGCTTTTAAAGACTAAAGTGACAGTACAAATCCTTACATTGCTGTGCTCTAGGTAAACTGCATTTAGTAAATAATAACATTCTGAACTTTTTTTATTAAATGGTGAACTTATTACAAACAATGAATTAAAGTTTGACTTTTTGCGCTTTTCTCATTTCTGCATGGAAATTCTAAAATGATATACAGAATTAATGATCTATTTTATTTTCAAATGCAATTGTAGTCCTGAACGACGTTTTTGAGACATTCTTGAGAGCAAATACCTATATAATAAATATATAAATAAGTCGGCTAAAATTACGTTCACCTAAAGCTATGTGAGAGATATTATTAAAAGAGAGTCTAATAACAATACACAATCTTAACAATAGTATTGTTTCTCTATTTCCGACAGTATATCGAAGCACTAGCATGATAGAAATTATAGCATCCTTTACATATCGCTACAGCATCAAAACCACAACTAGCTCTTTCTTTAACTATACTGTTTTCGTTTATTAAGGGTTATGATGTGCTAGTATATTTCAGAAAAAGATCCTCAAGTTATGCGGTTAGCTTTGGCTACAACTATGAAAGAGAAAAGTATAATTTTTAATAACGCAGTTTGCGATACAAGTAGTGCGTTAAGCAGCTAAAGTGAAGACAGAAATCTTAACACTGTTTGGTACAAATTTACATTCTTATTTATGAAAAAAGTGTCAAGTATATTAATGGATATGGAAAAGCAATGGGGAAATTTACTATACTAAAATTAAAATTTAAAAGGTTGGTGTACAAGCTACAGACCAGATAATTTGTAGTTACTACTAAAGTATTTCATGCTATTGTGTGGTTCTTAAAGTAAATATATTGAACCTTGAATTTTTATGTTCTAATTAAGTTAAATCTTTGTAAAATAGTGTATTTTATTTTTAAATGTGACAAGGATAAATTATTTATTTTGGAGACATTTTATCATGACGAGAGTTTATTAAATGTCGCATGCGTTTAAAGGTTCATTGCACAGGTCCTATTCTAAGGATTGATCAATTATATAATAAAGTATGGTCTTTAAGAAGGCGTAACCTTGCGATATTGGTTTTTGAAAAGAGGACGTATATTATTTATTAAATAGAAAGAGAATAATTTTTGATTTTGTAAATCATATTCTCTTGTTTTGTAAATAATACATTCTTGATTTTGTACAGATTTTTTTTTGTTGTGCATAACCTTTGAGATCTGGGAAATGCATTTCCTTTTGTTTTAGAAAATTTGGAGTTATACGTACTTGGTTTTTGAGGGAGATGGAAGGCCTTTCTATGTTTTGACGTTTTCATTCGCAGTGCTTAACGCAAGCCAGGTATGCGGAGAATGCGTCTTTATAATGTGTCGTTATGCTACAGGCTAGTGCTCTAACTTCATAACGTTTTTTAATATTAATAGCGGTTATTGCACTTTCTATGCCAACAATTAATTCCGGGCGCGGTAAAAGTTTCCTGTTGTCAAGTGGAGCAGCAAAATTTGGTCTTATACTTAATGCTTTCACTGCAAAGTCAGGTACGTAATAGCTTGTTAAACTTTCTATGCAAGTCGGTAGATATTGCTATTGGTATTTTATTCGCTTTCGTCAAACGATTTTCTTTAAATTTCTGTCTTTAATATTTTTGAATTCTATTTCGTATTTTAAAATTCATTTTGTTTCCAAAATTTGGCGTATGTTTTGAGATAATATGAGATATATTTTAATAATTGCCACTTCTTTCCATAGAGCTCTTAACTTTGCGACTGTTTCCCTTTATCAAATGTTTATGGTATTTCTATTATATGTTATTTTTAATTTTCTGCCGCAAACTTACCCCAAATAATATATATACTTAGCAATTACATTTAAAAAATTGGTGTAAATATTCACTATTGCATTATAACAAGAAGGTTCGTGTATTTTTTTGATTAGCTATTTTCTTGTATATAAGCGTTAACCTTATCACCTGCAATGTTGTGCATTTGCCGCAAATCGCTTCGAGGTGTTGGTACCTTAGCAAATTTTTGCCAAATACAAAACTAGTTCCTGATCCTCCTATAAATGTTCTATTTTATTATTTAATTTTTGGGAATTCAGTCGGTCAGCATTGTTTCGGCTGAAATTCCCAAGAGTCAAATAAAAAATTAACAGACTTATACAAAAGGCATAAACTAATCTCACTTTATCAATATATATATATATATATATATATATATATATATATATATATATATATATATATATATATATATATATATATATATTATTTTAGGTAGTTAATTACACAAGGTAAGTTGATAAATACAATCGTATTATAGTGAATAAGATGAAATAATAACTTAGACTTTTATGCAAAGCCCAAATGATCATTTCAAATCAAGCTAGTAATTGAAAGATGGAAAATATAAGGTCTTGGACAGGATTTGAACCTGTATCCTGGTTTTGCCAGAACCATGCGCTTACCAATTACGCCACCGAGACCGATGTCGACAATTGGGAAATTTACTAATTTAAATCGTGTACACGACGATACATCAACCTAACTTTCAATTTCGTTCGGCATTTTTGTCAATCATATCTGACATTGTCAAGTTTTTGACTTATGTCAGTTATAGACAGAAAGATACGCTCAAAATAATGGCTATAAGCCAAGTATTAAATATATCAATATTTTAGGTAGTTAATTACACAAGGTAAGTTGATAAATACTATCGTATTATAGTGAATAAGATAAAATAATAACTTAGACTTTTATGCAAAGCCCAAATGATCCTTCGAGCTAGTAATTGAAAGATGGAAAATATAAGGTCTTTGACTTATGTCAGATATAGACAGGAAGAAACGCTCAATATTACGGCTATAAGCCAAGTATTAATATATAAATATTTTAGGTAGTTTTTTTACACAAGGTAAGTTGATAAATACTAACATATTACAATTATTAAAATGAAATAATAACTTGGACTTTTATGCAAAGCCCAAATGATCATTTCAAATCGAGCTAGTAATTGAAAGAAGGGAAATACTAGATTTTGGATAGGACTTGAACCTGCATCTCAGTTTTGCCGGAACTGTGCATTAACCAATTACGCTAAACGTAATTGAAAGTTAGGTTTATATATGGTTCTGTACACGATTTGGATTTGTAAATTTCCCAATTATAGTCATCGGTCTCGGTGGCGTAATTGGTTAACGCACAGTTCCGGCAAAACTGAGATGCAGGTTCAATTCCTGTCCAAGACCTTATATTTTCCTTCTTTCAATTACTAGCTCGATTTGAAATGATCATTTGGGCTCTGTATAAAAGTCCAAGTTATTATTTCATCTTAATAATTGTAATATGTTAGTATTTATCAACTTACCTTGTGTAAAAAAACTACCTAAAATATTTATATATTAATACTTGGTTTATAGCCGTAATTTTGAGCGTTGCTCCTGTCTATATCTGACATAGGTTAAAAACTTGACAATTTCAGAAATGATTGACAAAAATGCTAAACGTAATTGAAAGTTAGATTTATATATGGTTCTGTACACGATTTGGATTTGTAAATTTCCGAATTATAGTCATCGGTCTCGGTTCCGTAATTGGTAAACGCACAGTTCCAGCAAAACTGAGATACAGGTTCAAATCCTGTCGAAGACCTTATATTTTCCTTATTTCAATTACTAGCTCGATTTGAAATGATCATTTGGACTTTGAATAAAAATCTAAGTTATTATTTCATCTTACTAATTGTAATACGTTAGTATTTATCAACTTACCTTGTGTAAAAAAACTACCTAAAATATTTATATATTAATACTTGGCTTATAGCCGTAATATTGAGCGTTGCTTCCTGTCTATATCTGACATAAGTCAAAAACTTGACAATGTAAGATATGATTGACAAAAATGCTAAACGGAATTGAAAGTTAGGTTTATATATGGTTCTGTACACGATTTAGATTTGTAAATTTCCCAATTATAGTCATCGGTCTAGGTGGCGCAATTGGTTTATTTGCGAAAGCTTCATTTACTAAGAAATTTAATAAGAAATATTAGACCAGGTACCTTTAAATATTAAACATCGTATTCTCTTTCAACATAATCAAACACTTCTGCATTATTCAAATACTGTAAGGAATAATCTGAATACCTATTTCTGTGATTTTCCAAATAATTGATTATGCATGTTTGGTACCAAGTGAACGACAATTTTCTACTTTTTATGTCGTGATACAAAACTTGGTGTATTCAATTTGAAAAAAGTCGCTTAATTTGACAATTCGCGCTTTTTTCCCGCCCCCTACAATGGTGAGGATGACTACATTATTAATTTTATTAACAAACGTTTGTTAAGGTGTTATGAAAACACAATGTAGACAGAATTTTGAAAAAATATTTATTTTTCCGGTTTTACGATCTTCCAAAGTGCACCCTTTTTTAAGACAGAAGAACCTGGAGGTAAAACAATTGAAGATAGTTTTATAAACCTTTATATCAAATTAATTCTTTGCTCTAGCACTATTCAAATGTGTAATAATATACAGAGTCTGCTATTTAAAATAACGAAGTTGATCCATAGTTCTGGTATACCCACCCTGCGTTAAGTTTGTTCCTTAAAATACATGTTTGGTATCTATTCAATGTGTATACAATTATAGTTGGTGAAATTATTTGTTGTTAAATTATGGTGATAAGTAAATGAATTTGTTATTTAGATTATTTAACGTTCTGGTCATAAAATAATTTTTGAATAGAAACGGATTGTAGGTTTTTGATACAAATTTAGGAGGTGTAGTATAAAAGAGAACTTACAGGTCAAACGACATCTGTTTAGCGTGAGTAGATGGGTATGTAGTTATTAGAAATTACCTTTCTTATATGTATTATATAGTTAGGTCAAGGTGAACAACTTGAACGGTCTCTTTATAGTTACTATGTAATAAATGTTGTTTTGCAAATATAATTGTTTACATTTTATTTGCGCTTCGAGAATACTTATTTTACCGGTTGACATGTTCAAGATTCTCAGTTTTTTACTTGACTAAATATTGAGATTATTAACAGCTTGATATTTACAGGAGGTACAATTGACGTTCTAATTAATCGCTTGCCACAAAAGGAGCGAAATAGTATTGCACAAATTTTACAAACAAAGAATACTCGTTTATCCTTCCGAATTACCAAATACTCGCAGGTTGATTAACTAAAAATATTACTCTAAATCTTCGGAGGTCGTCATCGTAGATCTTTTCTACACCAGTTTTATATTTAAATTCTTGTAACAGAGCTGGTTGTTTCGTACAAGAAATACAGGAACACAAAAGTAAAGATACAGAAATTAAAATAGAAATCACAGGTAAACCCTAAACTACGTGGTTCAATGCACTTTCCACACGCACAGGTAGTTAACGATCAGACAGTTATGTACAGAATGAATGTCATGGTGCCTTGCAAGAACCCGAAAACCACCGCTCCCTTCTACGTCGCGCGTTATCATTAATCTGGACAAACCGTGTGAAGCGCCTTGACCATAAAAGCATATAACAAGGAAAGGTTAATCCCCTAAATATCGGGAATTAGATCACTAGGCCACTAGGATACAAAATAAAGCCATTTATAGAAATTCTGAGAATAATTCACAAAACCTTTATTCTAAATAGATTACATTGCGTAATACTCTTCAATTAATTATATAAGAAAAACCCTTACGATTAATTGTTAATGAAACAATTTGCAAAGCAATTTGAAGCGTTACAAGCTATGTATGGTGCAATAGACGATTTTCCCTACATATGATTACTTTTATGGCATGTCTAATTTAGATTTGTGATCTCCACTCGCAATAAAAGCAAATGTCGAGTTGATACTTAAAGATCGTTCTAGCTGCTAGGTTTTTAAATGTAAAAGTAAAAAAGCTACTTTATATTAGCGTTCTCGTTGGCGACATTAGTGCTTGACCTTTTCCAGCTTGAAATGCATTTTTTTAAATTTAACATTACTTAAATAGATTTTGATAGTAACAGCATTTTGAATAAATCCCAATGTGTAAGTTATTTTTCGAAGTTTAGGAAATTAGAGAACACCCTGATCTCTATCACAGTTAATCGTTAAAATGATACATAGTTTTAAGTTAAGCGCAATCACCCTAATACTTTTATTTTATACAATGGCACCTTTAAAATGCTTTGGGTGCCCTTTGATCAAATAAAATTGCAACAAAACTGTCTACAGATACTGCGTCAAGTGAACTAACAAGTAAATTTTAAGAGACTCTCAATAACAGGTTTGCAAATTACGTGCTCGAGAGTTTAATAATAATTGAACAATTACGGTGCAGCTTTGTATCAGTTTAGGAAAATTTTCAAGTGCCGTGTGGTTCAAGTGCTACACCATTTACTATTTCGCTGTCAGGTTTTTAATATCACAAACCTTTTATTACGCTGACACCCACTTGGATGTCGCATTTTATAGTAATTTTCAATCGACTGAACTAAAATGTACTGCTAACGCAATAAAAATGCTGCTATGCGAACGCAGTTCCCCATTTTATAAAATACCTAGCTTGCATATTCCAATTTCAAACAAAAATTTCCAAACATAAAGCGGAACGTGCACTCTGCATCCAATGATTGTGAAAATGAACACTGAAGCCAAAACAGAAGCACTCTCGACGCGTATTGTGTCGCGTCACCGATTCGTAGAGTCAGTGATGGTACACAAAGATAGAATGAAAGCATCTTTAGGCTTTTTCATCTCTCAAAGAAGCGTGTGCTAATTCTTGCGCATTTTTAGCAGATATAATGGAAAGAGCCATTGTGATTATAATGTACATCTCAGAACGTAATAACAGCTTTTCCACTTCAACGTCATTCAACAATGAAAGTTAATCACATTATTATTAACGTGCTTATATTAAATTTGACTGACAGGCAGAAATTTGATTTATATTACTTAGTGTAGCTTTTCCTGCGACATTTACAACATCCATCGCGTCATCTAATATCAAAAAGGTATCATGTGGAACTGCGAAATGAGTTCCCATTGTTTATACTACAGTATTGCCCGAAATAAACAGTACTGAAATTGTAATTGTTTTGTATATTTAAAAAATACATATTATTGACACTTTATTATATGTTCTAAATGTGCACCTCCTCGTTCGAGACAGACTTCATAACGATGTTCTAAGTTTCTGGTCATGTTATTGAATAAGGGTTGTCTCAGGGCTGCGAAGAAGACTCTAACGGCATCCTTTAATTCATCGATGGTTTGTGGTGCCCGTTTGAAAACGGCATTTTAGCCATGCCCCAAATGTATGCGTCTGGAGGTGTGAGGTCTGGAGAATGTGAAGGATAAGGGAAGTCAGTAAATCGTGATATGAATTTGCTTGGAAAATGTTCTTGAAGAAATTGACGAATTGCGGCAGCAGTATGGCAAGTTGCCCCGTCCTGCTGAAAAAATTGGTTTCGAAATGCCAAGTTACGTGCACGACAGAATTGACGTAGATCAGGGATAAATCGTGTTAAAATTTGTCTGTACCTCTGTTGATTAAGTGTGACTTGCCTACCATTCTCTTCGATAAAGTACGGACCAATGATTCCGTGTCCGGAAACAGCACACCAGACACTCACTTTTCACTATGTAAAGGAACCTCTTGAACCTCATCGGGTCTGGCAAAGCCCAGAAATCGATTTGTGCGACGATTCACATAGCCTGACAAGTGAAAATGTGCTTCGTCTGAAAACCAAACATTTTTCAAAAATTCAGGATTTTCATACTGTAACGCGAGAATTCTGGCGCAATATTCCACTCTACTGCGATAATCCCGAGGATGTACCTGAATCACATACGAAAATGTACCCAGCTCCTTCAGGATTCTTTGAAAGGAAGTTCTTTTTAAATCAAGTTGTAACGCTGTCCTTGCCTGGCTGACTTTCGGATTTTCTAAGATTTGCTCAAAAACACGTTCATGGTTATTGTTGTTGTTAACTGTCCTGGGACGCCCCGAGTTTCCTTTTCGTTGGCACAATACAGTACCTGTATTTCTAAACTTTTCAATAACCTTCAAAATTACAGCATTACTTGGAGAACGTTTATTAAACCTTTGTGTGAATTGATCAGACACGTATAGCAAACTTGCACCATTACGTCGGCCGATTCCGTATGAACGAAAATAATGCTCTACCAGAAACACTTTCTCCTCTGTACTTAACACCATTTTTAACAATTAGGCCCTGCTAATTACTTGTTTGAGGTTTACTTGACAGGTCTATACTAGCTAACGTGAGTGTGACAGCGCACGCATAAAAACACCGCCAACTTAGTTTCAGTACTGTTTATTTCGGGCAATACTGTATTAATTCACCATACGAAGTCTTATAAAAATCAATTATTCACTGGCGTTTGTACATTAACTAATCACAAGTGCTATAATATCTTTTTATGTACTTTGGTTTACTAACTGTTCATTGATAGTGGCGGCAAAACTACTGGAGGGTGCAAAATAAAAGGTATGCTTTTTGCCAATATACAGGGTGTATTTTTAATTGGTAAGTTACGTATGT
Organism: Platerodrilus igneus; assembly: GCA_036346225.1. NCBI lineage: Eukaryota > Metazoa > Arthropoda > Insecta > Coleoptera > Lycidae > Platerodrilus > Platerodrilus igneus. The sequence continues at coordinate 1,009,174 of JARFIW010001107.1, forward strand.
TTAGAGATGAAATTTTAGAAGAGATTTACGGTGCGTCTAGAAAACAGATTCAGGAAGTGCTCTTCCCATAAATGAGTGGCAAATTTAAATAGAAATTTTGTACTACTAACCTACAAAAATGTAAAAACTAGTCTCTCAATTTCGTTCGCATTACCTTTGAGATGAACTTTTAAACGAATTTGTCAGTGTAATTAAACAGACCGAAAACCCTTTGGTACGAAATATTTGATTTTCGTTCAGTTTATTGAAATACATCATATCATAACATAATAAGCTGAAGCAGCTAGATGTCTAATAGTACAATAAATTGAGTAACTGACCCAACAGTTTTTGTTACTAAAACAATATGAAAATGTACTAGTTCTAATTAATATAGTTTTGTGACTGAAACGTAGGCGTGTATTAAAGGGTTCTTTTGTAAAAAATCTTTATTGTATTGAACAATTAACTGCACAGGTTTTTGAGTTTATTTGAGCACATAATTGCAATATGGCTTTGAGCAACTAATGGGAGCAATGAAAATATATTCACAACTTTCCGAAATTACTATTCAACTGATGTACGTATTAGTTATTACCGCAATGTTATATTTTGTTAGTAGCATGTTTATAGGGCTGCTGCAGCCTCATTTGCTCCAGCATCCTCATTTGCTCCCTCATCTGGATTAAATAGTTTTCTATCACTAACCATTTTTCATCTTTTGAGATAGCATCTTTCGAGATAAATATATCTTGCATTTTCATCTCAGCATCCTCATTTCCTCCCACATCTGGACCAAATAGTTTTCTTTGATTATCCATGTTTCATCTTTCGAGATAAACCTATCTTGTTTGGTACCAATTAATATTAGAATTTTCTCAGCTACCCGAACCTCTAGGAATTTTTTGATTGCATCATCTCCCAGAGATCTACCCCAATTTTAAGATTTTTTTACCGCTAACATTCTGAACCAAATAGTTTTCTTCGACTAGCCATTTCCACCCACCCACAAGATAAATGTACCTTGTTTGGTATCAATTAATATTAGATTCTTCTCAGCTACCTGAATCTCTAGGAATTTTTTAGATAGCAGCATCCCCTAGGGAGCTACCCTCATTTTAAGATTTTTTGCTGGTAGCGATTTCTGACTGTCCTTATAAATTTTTTAAGCATACGACACATCAAATTAATCTAGGATTTTACGCAGAATTCGAATCTGCCAACAGATTTAAAATCCAACCACACCTTACAAAGTTACACACCTACCTTCTAGCGAGCATACTGCCACCATACCACTACTCGCTTATGATGTCATACCATACTTTCTATTTTGTTTAGCTCATCTTTCGAAATAAATCTATCTTGTTTGGTGTTAATTAATATTAGATTTTTCTCAGCTATCCGAATTTCTAGGATTTTTTTAGATTGAATCATTCCCCAGGGAACTACCCTCATTTAAAGATTTTTTACCGTAACGATTTCTGACCGTCGTTATAAATTTTTTAGTCATGCAATACATCAAATTAGTCTAGAATTTTATACAGAATCCGAATCTCTAAATAGATTTAAAATCGGACCACCCCTTACCATTTTACACACGCACGCCCTCTAAATTATAACTTTCCTGCGGTTCATACCTAAAAGAAAATCTAAAAACCATTCTTAAAACTTTTTATTACAGTCAATTTTTACTAATACAGTTTAAATTTTGTAAACCACATTTCTAAATACATATTCACTATTTTTATTCTTAACCTAGAACTCCTCACATCGGCTTATACTTATTAATATTTATTTCTAAGTAGAGCACCTTTTCCAAAGATCAACCGGCTCCACGTGTTTTAAATTCCTCTGATTTTGTTCTTATGGTCTCGCTTAAGACCTCGTACATATTTTCCAGGTTACTAGAAGACGTTATAACCATATTTTTGTGTTAAAGGATTTCACATCGGTAGTCTCTTCTACCATTTTGGTGTAAACGCCGTAGAGTTCGCAACAGACTTTTATTGCTGTATGTTGTTCTTTTTTCATTAAGTAATCAAGTAAACCGTTCTTTCTGCTTCCAAGGAAACTCGGACACTCCATCGTCGACACTGGCGTTCTTTATGCGATAGCTAGCCATACGGCTGTTAAACGCTGTGCTAACCATTTCTACGCCAACTTCGCCAGTAGCGAACATTTTTATGTCTGTTGCTTCTCAAGTGCGCGGCATAGGTAGTCTTTTCCATTTTGAAATCGCATACTTTACACATAATTCGTGGTTGTTTCGTACAAGACCTTTTAACAGCTGTCGGAGCTGAACGTTTACGGCTTAAAGACATACCGTGCTGTTTTTCCTTGTGTCGCAGTAAGTTGTCCACTCTCGTAAAAAGCGATACCGCAAGACACACAGTTTAAGTACTTTGCTGCTGACGGATGTATAAGCTTAACCGTGGACGACGTTACACCACAACATTTGTTCTGATGCCGTTTGAGAGCATTTTTCCAGGTATTGGAAGCACTGCAAGAGTTGCATTTAAAAACGTTTGCAGGTACCATTTTAGTACAAAGAAAAAATCCGCCCTATACTACTTTGGTTATACTTGTAAGAGAACTAACTTATAACTAAAAACTATACTCTAGCGTACCTGCTTTATGTTCCCTATAGAATGCAAACCGAAGGTTTCGGAAGACGGCCGAACGATATTAAAGATTCAGCGGAGAACTAAATGACGTCATCTTTTGCCAATCCTTGCTACTCGTCCAGTACATTTAGCACCAATGCATGCACCCGGTTCGCACCGTCCATGCTGCGAATGCAGTTAGTAGAAACACAGGAAACGTCTTCCATGTTATACGGATCAACAATCGCATCGCGTGCATATTAAAAATCCAAAAGGGTGGTAGCACACGCACACAAATTGTGCGCAAGTCGTGTGGTAGAAGATGCAGTGGTACTATAAACAAAAACTTAATAAAACACTTTAAACCTTTACTAAGGGAATACCAAACTTGTTGTCTACAGGATACTTACTAATAAAGCAAATTAATTTGAAATAACTTCTACGTCATATTTTCGGAAATGGCAGACTTGAATATTTTCTTTGAAAACAATCGAAGATTGCCGAAGACACTCGAAGAGCGCACAAACGCGGTCACTAAACCAATTAGCATTAATACCAAGTATTCTGTGCTTTTGTAGGTTGCTCATTTCCTAGAACCAAATCTTCCGCATAGCGGTCGGTAGCACGTAACGATTTCTAGAACCGGTAAGTACTCGATATCGCCCAAATAGAAAATTAGATGCTCGATGTCTGTAAACTTCCGATTCCTTCGTAAAAGGTAGAAAAAACTCGGTCAATCATCCTCCTAATTTATACTTCGACCCGCTCCCGTTCTGATAATTTCCAAGCATTTTTCAAACGACAATAGTCTCAGAATTTTTAAACCTTCGAGGGATCTATAAGTCCTGATCAATTATACGTTCGAGCTACCGGTAAACTAACATATTTTATATTCTTTTTAATCTTTTTTGGGTATTAAACCACTCATAGTTTTTAAAATCATCTTTATTTACGTTTCGATCCATGACCTAGGATCGTTTTGCAAAATTTGACAACGATCCTAGGTCATGGATCGAAACGTAAATAAAGATGATTTTAAAAACTATGATTGGTTTAATACCCAACTAACATTAAAAGAATGTTAAACAAACCACAACAAACATACAGGGAGTATTAACATATTTTATAGTAACAGTGCGCTGTATAATACATGCATACCCCTTCTATGCGCTACAGCTATACTTGTAGTTGCTTGAGAAATTCAGTTGCCTTTTTTTTACTGCTAGGACCGCTGCAAAGTACCATTCTATACTTTCTTTATAAATTTAGCACATCGCGCACTATTTTTTGTCTGATAATTAAATTTTGCTTATGTAGGATTTTACACTTTCGCATATTTAAACATTAAATCTTTAAGTATTATTTATGTATTAATTCTAATTCTTTTATACTGCCTACAAAAGTGTCCTTTCATTACAATATTCTTTTCATACTTCTTCCTGCACTTATTTGCTGCAATTGAAATTATAATATAGCTCCCTGACTAAATGTTTTCTTCTTCTTTGCATCAAATCTCACTTGTGCACGCAGCATCTCCCCTAACCTATCTATCTCTCGCTTTAAGTTGTCTATTTCACTATTTATGTAAAGACTCGTAGCAGAAGTTAAATCTTTTGTTTGTATTTTTTCTAATGATCACACTCTTTAGCGATCCCTATCTCAATTTGAATAGGGGAGTCGTTGATCTCTGGAATATTTTACTACAGAAAACGAAATAATAACCCCGGAAGTTGAATTTTTTTATGATATCCAGAAGGACCGTTAGTGCAATTTTTCCGTTTATTTCCCCATTCCTATGCAGCTTGTCAAGTAAGTTAATGCGATATCAGGAACGATTTTCTTACTTTAGACAAGTGGGTGTTCATGTTTTTCTATCCTTACAGTTTCTTAAATGATAGTTGACGCTTGATTGTGGTGAAGTCCTTAACTGATTAACTGGTGTTATGGAGTTGAGAATGACCTCAAAATAATGTACTGACGTTAGTAGATAAGCTATGTTCGTACGAGATTAAAAAAACGGTTTTGTTATGGGACAACATGAGAAATTCTAAGGTCCAAAAAGACCATTTTTGTGAGTTCCAAAGGTCATTAACCCCGAGACCGGCATGGCGACCCTGGAGGGAAAATGTCAGTTTTAGACGCACCACCACAAACACAACCACTACTACCACAAACACCACCACCACCACCGAGTGATCCTACGCCTGGGTGAGGAAGTCGGTTATGGACATACCACCGCTACCACCACATAGGGAGGTAGTTGGTTCTAAACCCAACCACCACCACAGAGAGAGGAAGTCGGTTCTAGACCTACCATCAACACCGCCACCACCACCACAGAGGAAGGATGTTGGAGCTAGACCCGACATCACCACACACACCACCACCACCACACTTGCAGAAAAATTCGCACATCTGGTAACAAAAATTTGCAAAATAGTGTTCTTCAACTAAGCATTTTTAGCTCCAGGCATGGAGAATTTAATTAAATTATACTTTGTTTTTATCTTACAGTATACCCTGCCACTATATTAGCAAATATTTGCACATCTAGTAACAGTATTAAATAACATTATCATCTTAAATCTGCACAAAGTTTTCTTCAACTAAGCATTTTTTAGCTCTAGGCATGGATCTTGCTCTCGACACCCTGATCTGGACCGTCACCACACCTCACCACCACCACAACCACATATGCAAAAAATATTCCCACATCTAATAACAGTACTAAATGACATTGTCATGTTAAATTTGCACAATAGTTTTATTCAACTAATCATTTTTTAGCTTCCGGCATGAATCGTGCTCTCGACAACCCGATCTGGACCGTCGGGCCCCGGCATCCTTCCACATAAACTTGGCATTCTTTCACAGGACCACCGGATCTGCAAATTCTTCCGCTAATTTATGATGATATTTACATAAATCTACCAGATTAATCCATTAAACCTAATGCAATCGTTCGCAAATTAAATTATTATCTGTTTCAATCTCAAATATTTGTATGAATATTCTAGTAACATTGATTTAGTACTGTATTTGCACAGAATAATCCATTAAACTAATCTATACATATACCGATTGCTAATCTTTCCATTTATTTGTAAAATAGGTTTTAAACATGATTACCTTAATTTTGGTACAATTCAAATCGTCAGGACGAAGAATATGCCTTCCTCTTATTAATTCCGCATTACTTTTTTTATTAACCAATTCACCATATTATCTAATATTAGATTACAATCTTAAAACTATATTTGCAAATAACCTCCCATATTACAGTTATACATACAGTCAAAAATACAAAGAATTTGCTAACTCAACAAATTAATTGCAAGCAATTCTGAACAGAAAAGTCTGAAAATTTACTTGTTTACGTATTTGGTACTATAATTATTTAAAATATACAAACCTTTCAATACCAATTTCCTAATTACATCATTCCTGCTGCAGAGTTCTACAAACTAAAACATGACTATTTACCTCACCTAATTTCTTAAACAATTTGTTAAATAGGTTTTTGTTATGTTGTTCAATGCGTTTACCAATTATCTTTGTGTTATATGTGCAATATTAATCAAAGTTTTATATTGGTATTTTAACTTCTTGCATCGCAGCTCCCATATTGCTTTGAGCGTGTACTTGCTTTTGCTGCTATTTGTGGTGATAGCTTAACGTCTCTTTCAGTATGTTGCATTTTCTACTGGTGGAGTAAATACCTGATTTATCTAGTCGAACCTCTTCTACAGCATCTTTTAAAGCTTTTTTGCTGCATCCACTACTTCGTTTTCTTATATAATTGCTAATTGTACTAAACCAATACTGGTGGAGGCACTTTCACCCTATGAGGCAATTTCACTCTATATGGAACTTTCACCCTAAGAGTCAATTTCACTCTATAAGACACTTTCACACTGAGGCAATTTCACTCTATAAGGCACTTTTACCCTATGAGGTAATTTCACTTTATAAGACACTTTCACCCTATTCTGATGGCAGGATGTTTATATTTGACAACGATGCTGGTAGCTGTTGTTTTTCCCCAACAGATTTTGCATCCTTTATAGCACTTTTTACTCTGTTAACTTCAGTTCTGCATAACCGTAGTCTTTCATCGATCTGTCCATCGTCATAATGTTGCACCAGTCCAAGGAGGGTAGCAATTTTTTAATCGATTTAATAAAACGAGACATCTTGCTTCGGCAACGTTCTACGACAGAATGACTGAAATTAGAGCATGTTCTGATCTTGGTATAATACCACTCTGGCAATCGATATGATGGAGACTGACGTGCTTTGGCGACCGCCATGGTGTCGCCATATTAGAGCCAGGGCCACCATGACGAACACACGACTATCACGACGGCCGCCATGGCAGCCACCACGGAGGACACCATGTCAGAGCCAGGGCCGTCATGGCGACCGCAATAACTTTATATCCAATCATGATGCTATTATTAAATACTATGTATTGTTTACTTTTTGTCATGATATTTGAATGCAAGGTAGCACAGTGCATTAACGTTTACCTCATAGCCCAGTCGCTAGACTTTAGACGTTGAGTTGGAACTATGCCGCCAACAGCACATGCAAAGGGCAACCACACACGCAATTATCACAGCATATTATGCAATTATAACAACATAGTTAACCATGCAAAATCATTTTCTTTACTAAACAAAATATTGCTGTATATTTTGGAAATTACAATACTATCTCGGTCAAATGTTATTAATCGTGAATGTGATGATTACACACATCGATAAACCATACTTAAATATGTTAATAATTGTCTATACAAAATATAACTATAACCCATTTTCAAATTATAAATCAAAAACCAAAAACGCACTAGATATAAATACAACAATTACACCAATCGATGCGCATTCCTAGAATAATGATATAATCACTTTACACAATGCGAATATCTCCATCGGTTTTTAAGTTATAAGAAGAAAAACCAAAAGGACATTGCATACCAAAATGATAATTACGCCCATAGAACTATGTATTTAAATATGTAAATAATTGTCTTTACACAATGTGAATACCTCCATCCGTTTTCAAGTCATAAGGAGAAAACCAAAAAGGCACTCCATACCAAAATGATAATTATGCCCATCGATGGTATGCATATATAAATAATCGTGTTTACACAATGTGAATATCTCCAACCGTTTTCAAGTTATAAGAAGAAAACCAAAAGAACACTACATACCAAAATGATAGTTACGCCCATCGATGTAGCGTACTTAAGAATATAAATAATTGTCTCTATACAATGTGAATATCTCCATCCGTTTTCAAGTTATATGAAAAAACTGATAAATTGCCAAAAAGTCAGTTAGAATGGCTTGAGGTACAAGCTCAAAAACATCACCAATCAACGCGCCACCCCCAATATCGCGATGAAAGTTTTCACAAATATAATGTATCTCTATCAGTTCTCGAGTTATCTTAAAAAAAATAAGTTTTGAACATTTTGTCCAAAATGCAGTTTATCGCAAAAACTATGTAAAATTTCGAAAAATAATTGAAAAAATCTTCTTTTAACAAACGCTGGTTCTGATTGGTCAACTTTGAACCGTATTAAAAATTTTCATAACAATATTTTTACAAACGGATTTTAATCATACGTTTTTTCATTATACAGCTTGTTTTCAAAACTTACCCGAAACGCTAGGCACTTTTAGTGACAACTATATTGAACCGCCTATTAACGATATGGCAATTAAGATCACAATTTTTAGCGCACTAGAAAAGTTAAACTGAGAATAAAGCCACTTTACGCTCTTTTTGTGTATATTTCGCTAATATATAGTACGCAAAGGGAACATCTCGTTTATCTTTTGGTCCAAATGCAATCACTTACAACGCAAAGTAGGTATTAAATACAATAGTTGCAATAATGTTTAATAGATGGCGCTAGATGATTATATTTACATAAATCTACTACTTAGCACAAAAATTTATAGGTTAGATCAGGGTCGCGCGGCGCTGATCTAACATATTTTCTTATAACTTGAAAACGGATGGAGATATTCACATTGTGTAAAAGCGGTTATTTATATATTTAAGTACGTTACATCGATGGACTTAATTATCAATTTGGCATGTAGTGCCCTTTTGGTTTTCTTTTTATAACTTGAAAACTGTGCAAAATATAAAAAAAATTGTAAAAACATTTAGTTACATATTTAAGTTTGGCAAATCGATAGGTGCTATTGTCATATTGGTACCTAGTGCCGTTTTGATTTTTGCTTATAACTTGAAAACAATGGAAAATAAAAAAAAATTGTAAAGCCAATTATTTATATATTTAAGTATGCCTCGCCGATGGGTGCAGTTGTCATATTGGTACTTATTGCCGTTTTAGTTTTTTGATGATAACTTGAAAATGGTGCAAAATATAAAAAATTTGTAGAGGTGATTATATCATTATTAAGTAATACGCATCGATTGGTGTAATTGTTGTATTTATATTTATATTATATTATATTTATACCTTTTTGGTTTTTTGGTTTATAATTTGAAAATGGGTTATAGTTTTATTTTGTTTGGACAATTATTAACATATTTAAGTAAAGTTTATCGATTTGTGTAATCATCACATTCACGATTAATAACATTTGACCGAGATAGTGTCGTAATTTCCAAAATATACAGCAATATTTTGTTTAGTAAAGAAAATTATTTTGCTATGGTTAACTATGTTGTTACAATTGCATAATATACTGTGATAATTGGGTGTAACCACACACCTAATTATCACCCTTTGCATGTGCTTCTGACCAAAGCTATACATCGTGCTTGCGGCATAGTTCAAACTCAACATCTAAAGTCTAGCGACTGGGCTATGAGGTAAATGTTAATGCACTGTGCTACCTTGCATTCAAATACCATGACAAAAAGTAAACAATACATAGCATTTAATAATAGCATCATAATTGGATATAAAGTCAATACGGCCGCTATGACGGCCCTGACTCTAACATGGTGACCTACGTGGTGGTCATGACGGCCGTTATGATGGTCGTGTGGCCGTCATGGTGGCCCTGACTCCAATATAGACGCTATGGCGGTCGCCATAACAGGTCAGTCTCCATCACATCGATTGCCATAGTGGTATAAGACCAAGGTTAGAACGTGCTTTAATTTTAGTCATTCTGTCGTAGAACGTTGAACAAGTAAGATGTCTTGTTTTATTGAATTGATTAAAAATATTGCTACCCTCCTTGGACTGGTGCAACATCATGGCAATGGACAGATCGATGAAGGACTACGGTTATGCAGGACGAGTTAACAGAATAGAAAGTGCTATAATGAATGAAAGTCTGTTGCGGAAAAACAACAGCTACTAGCATTGTTGGCAAATATAAAGACTCTGCCATCAGAATAGGGTGAAAGTGCCTTATAGAGTGAAATTACCTCTTAGTGTGAAAGTGCCTTCTAGAGTGAAATTGCCTCATAGGGTGAAAGTGCTTTATAGCGTGAAATTGCCTCATAGTGTGAAAGTGTCTTATAGAGTAAAATTGCTTCATAGGGTGAAAGTGCCTTATAGAGTGAAATTGCCTCATAGAGTGAAAGTGCCTCCACAAGTATTGGTTTAGTATGGTTAGCAATTATATATGAAAACAAAGTAGTGGATACAGTAAAAAAGCTTTAGAAACAGCTATAGAAGAAGTTCGACTTGGTAAATCAGGTATTTACTCCATCAGTAGAAAATATAACATACTGATAGAGACGTTAAGCTATCACCACAAGTAGCAGCAAATGTAGGTACACGCTCGAAGCAATATGTGGGCTGCGATGCAAGAAGTTAAAATACCGATATAAAACTTTGATTAATATTGCACATATAGTACAAAGATAATTGGTACACGCATTGAACAACCTAATAAAAACCTATTTAACAATTTGTTTAAGAAATGAACTTGGCATTGTTCAATCTAATTAGGTGAAGTAATTAGTCATGTTTTAACTTGTACAACTCTGCAGCAGAAATTATGTAATAAGGAAAATCGTATTAAAAGGTTCGTATATGTTTTAAATAATTATAGTACCAAATACGTAAAGATAAAAATCTTCAGTCGTTTCTATTCAGAATTGCTTGCAATTAATTTGTTCAGTTGGTAAATTCTTTGTATTTTTGACTGTATGTAAAACTGTAATATGGGAGGTTACTTGGAAATATACTTTTGAGATTGTTATCTATTATTAGATATTATGGTGAATGGGTTAATAAAATAGTAATGCCAAATTAGTAAGAAGAAGGCTTATTCTTCGTCCTGACGATTTGAGTTGTACCAAAAATAAGCTAATCATGTTTAAAACCTATTTGCAAATAAATAGAAAGATTAGCGATCGGTATATGTATAGATTAGTTTAATGGATTACTCTGTGCAAATACAGTACTTAATCGATGTTACCAGAATATTCATGCAAATATTTGAAATTGAAACAAATAAGAATTTAATTTGCAAACGATTGCATTAGGTTTAATGGATTAATTTAGTAGATTTATGTAAATATCGTCATAAATTAGCGGAAGAATTTGCAGATCCGGTGGTCCTGTGATAGGATGCCGATGTTCTGTGAAAGGATGCCGGGCTCGACGGTCCAGATTAGGGTGTCAAGAGCACGATCCATGTCGGAAGCTTAAAAATGCTTAGTCGAAGAAAACTATTGTGCAGCTTTAAGATGACAATGTTATTTAATACTGTTACCAGATGTGCGAATATTTGCTAATATGGTGGAAGGGTATACTGTAGGATAAAAGCAAGTTATAATTTAATTAAGTTATCCATGCCTGGAGCTAAAAAATGCTTAGTTGAAGAACACCATTGTGCAAATTTTTGTTATTAGATGTGCGAATGTTTTTGCAAGTGGGGTGGCGGTGGTGTGTGCGGTAATGGGGATCTAGCTCTGATATCCTCTCCTTGTGGTGCTGGTGGTGGTTATGGTGGGTCTAGAACCGACTTCCTCCCTCTGTGATGGTGGTGGTAGTAGTGTGCCCAAAACCGATTTCCACACCCTGAGCGTAGGATCACCCGGTGGTGGTGGTTGGGGTAGTGGCAGTGGCGTGCATGTAATATAGGCAAAAAGGCAATGCCTACCCTAGAAAAAGTACGAATTTATATGTATATTTTATATTTTTTAATTTAATTTAAATACATTTGCATTTTCAGTAACGAGTATTTATACTAATTTTAATGCTTCTATTAACAAATTAATTTATTACAAATTTTATTGTCAATATTCCGCCAAAATGAAAAGGCAAGCGCGCCCAGAATAATCGAATAACTACATGCACAAAATATTATGAATGCTGCAGCGTGTAGGTATACGGCATGAAATCCGTGAAGGCACAATCAGATGATCCTATACATTTTTACGGGCGTTCATAGGCAGTGCTTTACTGCTTTTAATAAGTAGCGGAATCGTATAGCTTGGTCGCGCATTATCGTTTACCTTCGATCGCGATAGTTGCAGACTGGTAACAGCTTGTTCAGTCTTAGCGCGTCCGCGTTGTATTTATTTCATCAATAATACAAATATTACATGCATAGTAAAGTATAATGAATGCTTCTGTGACATTTGTTTGTGAGTGTAGTGCAGATATGAATTGCATTCAAAGACTAAAGACGAATACGTTTAATACTAAAACGTATAACGAAAAACAAGTAGTAATTCAAATCGGACGACCTACTCCATCTTTAAAATTACAACAAAAGAAAAAGAACGCTTTAAGATATTACAACAGTAAGTTTTATGATAACTATAAGTGGCTTTGCGGTTGTGTACATGATAATAAAATGTACTATTGGCCGTGTCTACTATTTTCGAAAGGTAAAACTGTTTGGAGCAAGTCCGGTTACACAGACTTAAGCAATTTGTCAAATGCGTCAAAAAAACATGACCAATCAACCAGTCATTTAAATTCTGCCCTTGCTTTGCACAGTTTTGGCAAATCTCGAATAGAAGTTAGCATTTCGCGTCAGTTTCGAGAAGAAATTGAAAGACATAATGCAAAAATAGATCGGAATCGAAGTATAATGCGTAGGCTTATAGACATTACGTGTTTTTTTAGCAAAACAGGAGTTGCCGTTTCGTGGACATGTGGAATCCCCCGGATCGTCAAGTCGTGGGAATTTCATTGAATGTGTTCAATTACTTGCTAACTATGATGGCATTTTAGAAGATCATTTACAATTAGTAATTCAAAATGACAACAGATCCGTATTTAGTGGACTATCAAACAGAATACAAAACGATCTTATATCTAGTATAGCTGCTGTAATTGTAAAAAAAAATTCATTCTGAAATTGAACTAACTGACTTTGTTGCTATAATGATCGATGAATCTCCAGACCTCAGTGAGAAATAACAACTTTGCGTTATTTTAAGATACTTTAATGCATGTAATGGTATTGTTGACCGTTTCCTGGGATTTGTTGATGTCAGCTCCAATCGAACTGCAGCTGTGCTATCAAAACTCGTTATTGACATATTAAATGATTATAAATGTACACAAAGATTGATTGCACAAGCTTATGACGGAGCTGCTGTTTTATCGTCAGAGAAAAATGGTGTTCAAAAAAAAGTGCGTCAAACATGTCCTGATGCGTTGTATGTTTGGTGCAATGCCCATATTTTAAATTTACTTCTATCAAAATCCAGCAAGAAAATTGTAGACACTAAACACTTTTTTTCGACTGTTAAGAACTTAGTAACAATTTTTCATACTAGCACCAAGCGTACAGACTTTTATAATCAATTTTGTTCAAAAAAGTTACCACGTGTAGTACAAACTAGGTGGGTTTATAATTCTAGAACCATTAATGTAATTTTTAGTGAAGACAAAAATCTGACTGAACTCTTCACTGAAATTACCGAAAATCCGATCAATTGGGATTCAGAAACGCTTTCTGCAGCTAGAATGTATGAATTTATTTTAAGCGACTTTGAATTTAATTACTTTTTAGTAATATTTAATAGAATTTTTATACAGACTGATGTGCATTTTAACATAATACAGTCAAAAGTTGTAGATATTGAGTATTGTCTTAAAAAAATTGAAGAGTTTAAACTTTTTGTTGAAATGTTCTATAATGAAAGTGATGTAATATACGAAAAAACTTTAACTTTTTGTGGAGAACCAAGAAGAAGACGAAACATAAGTGATATAAAACAGACGCATCTTTCGTGAAATAGTGGATAATATCAAAAGTGAAATTTCTGATAGCTATTCAGAAAATACTAAACTACATTTTTTTCGTCTTTTGGATCACGATTCTTTTTCTAGTTATAGCTCTGAATTCCCAGAAAAGCTCTTTTCAGAATTAAAAACAAGATACAATAAAAGATTTGAATTTGACCGCCTTAAAAACGAGTTTGATTTGTTGTTTGTACTCCTCATCGGAATTTGCAGGTCTTAATTTGTACGAAATCATCCGATTCTACAAAGAAAAAAATATGTGTCATGTATTTCCCCAACTAATGGCATTGGCCAAATTAATTGTAACAGTTCTGGCAAGTAGCGCATCTGTGGAACGATCGTTTCCTGGCCTAAAACGGATTCATACTTACTTGCGTAATACTCAGGGATAAGAGCGGTTAAATAACTTAGCCATTGTTTCTCTTGAAAAGGACCTAGTGCAAGAACTAAAACGAACTTCTAGTTTCGGTGATACATATAATCTGTGGTACTAGACGTATATACAAGTCAAACTTACATTTAGTTACTTAAATTGCAGAACTTATGTACACCTATGGTAAGTTTTTTGTTTTTAATTTTTTGCCTACCCTGCATTAACAATCACTGCACGCCACTGGGTAGTGGTGGAGGGTCTAGAACTGATATCCTCCCTCCAGGGTCGCCATGCCGGCCTCGGGGTGAAAGACCTTTGGAACTCACAAAAATGGTCTTTTTGGACCTTAGGAATTTTCGTGTTAAATCCCATAAGAAAACAGGTTCTTTGATCTCGTACGAACATAGCTTATCTACTGACTTTGATAGAACAACATTATGCATCAACATTTGGCGGTGTACCTATACTACCCTGAGCATAAAAAGATACATGTCTAAGACTGGAACTGATATAAAACGAACAAAATCTAGCTTGCTCGGAACGGTATTTCGAGAAAATTTGTATTTACACTTGTCTCGATTTGTATAAATTCAATTATTTTAGAATAATGCTCAAGTCTGTTTTGTTTACTGTATAATTAATAAACGCTCGCATTCAGATATAAATGCAATAGAAATTGCTTCCTTGAAGTCTCTTTAAGATACACCACATAGTTCAAAACGCAAAAGTTCTAAAAGCTTTAAGGTTTTGTTCCCAAGGAGCAAATATTTAATTAAAATTTTCATAACCTTGTTGGAATTTGTGCAAGAATGCCGTTGCATGCAATTATCAAACTGCAGCCAGAATTACTCCATAGGTAGCTTCAACTTTCTAAACTCTTTTGAAGTTGCACAACCGCCGTCTTAATTATTAAAGCAATGTAATGAAATAAGGTACCTTGTAGAATTTACAAATCGAAGATTAGTTCTGCTAGCGGCAGCACAAGCGCAAAAAGGGACGTCGTTGCGCAGGGCAGCATCTAAACGCCCGCGACGCCAGTCAGCCCGCAGGAACCGTGACGTCACGTCACATCGTGATTGTAATAAAGGTGTTACCGATGTTTTGCAGTAATCGTAGTCGTAATACAGATAATATCGCGGTGTGATAATTTTATTTTAACGAGCACCACCGAGTTAAAAGGAATTTAACACATAATCAAGGAAGCGTTTTATTTTAACAAATTAGAAGTGTGGTGTTTTCCTGGTTGTTTTTATAATAATGTGAAGTTTTAGTTTTTAGGTGTTGAGTAGGGTAAACGGGTTATAAATAGTTATTCATTATCCTTTATGAAAAGCAAAGCATGTCCTGAAACGTTATATTCAAGTCATGTTTACTTTGACACTCGAATGCAATCATATAAAAGCGGCTACGGGGTAGTTTAGAATTCTAGTCATGAGAGAGTTAAATTAAAGTTGATAGAGTTAGTAGAATTTACATGCGAGGTATGTTAGGGTATAACCACTATCCAAGTTAAGCTAGAACGATGTAAAGCTATTAGCCAAATGAAATGCAGTTGAATGCTACCAAAAGACTACAAAGAATGTACAAAGAGCAGGCTTCTAAATTACTATGTTTTTATATTGTTTTATTATTCTTTGGTGAATTTATAAGTGGTGAACCGTCTCCAGAGCAACGACTCCCTTTGACGTCGCGAACGGTTAGAACTAAATACGGAGATGTAAGTGGTGTTATAGTGACATTAGATTCAAGACATCTTGAGCCAGTGGAAGTGTTCAGGGGGATTCCTTATGCGAGTCCTCCACTCGGTAGTTTACGTTTTATGCCACCTGTCACAGGGGCGCTTTGGTCGGGTGTTAAAATTGCTGACAAGTTTAGCCCTGTTTGTCCACAGCGCTTACCGGACATACTAAATGAAACAGCCGCCTTAAAGAGGATGCCAAAGGGTAGATTAGAGTATCTCAAGAGGTTACTACCGTACCTTCAGAACCAAAATGAGGATTGTCTCTACCTCAACATCTACGCTCCAGCTCAAGGTAGGTAACTTTTTTATATAACAATGTACATAGCGATTTGCTTTGGCATACAATCCTTATTGGTAAGAAAAATACTGTGATGACTTTAATTCACTAACAAATGAACCGTGGCATAAGAAAAGAAGGCAATCCTATCTACAATGAATAACCATGAACCCAATCACTTTTTTGCGCACCTTCTACTTTGTGTTTTCTTCCATTTCTTTCACTTAAAATTTGAATGGAAAAGCTTGAATTATTCAAAATACCCAAGCAAATGCTTTTCACATGTAATTGAAAACGACTACCTAAGTGAAAGGGTAGCCAGAGGAATTTTGAACCCCTGTGTATATTTTGTGGTAGAAACGAATTTAAGTGTACCTTTTAGGTATTCCTTGTTAATGGAAATGTGATACACTTATTTCTCTGTATTTTAAAACTCACTTTCGCTCTTACCCTTTAATGAATAATCTGCATACGGCTTAAAGAGTGGACACGCTTTTTCAAGGTCTTTTCTTGTATTCTGCCGTAGGTAACATACGTTGTAAAAAAACCTTTGAAATATGTGGTTTGCTCGTTTCAGTAAAATGAAATTAATTAGAATTAGAGAAAGCCACACCATTCAACAGCATTAAAAATGGACTAAAACGGAATGATGTTGAAACGCTGCTTTAAACTTCATACTTTAATCATTAGGCCATTATATAATTTGAATTAACACTCGAATACTAAATGATAAAATTAATTAAAGGCAGACAAGGGGTTGTTGTGTTCGAAGTCTATTTTAAGGGATTATAAATCATTTAAGTTAAAATAATTATTCCAGCCAAGTTTTCCTAGTGCAAACGGTCAAGGTGGAAAATACTCTTAATAAAGCTTTTGCCTAAATGTTTTTTAAATTGGCAAACTTGTTTATAAGTTTTTAAAGAGCAAACTTTGCCTGTAAATACAAGAAATTAAGCAGTGCGAAAAATTCACGACTGCTATCATACTAGAATATGACCACAATGTTTAAGTGCTTTTATTTGGCTTTTCAACTTTCAGTTTGGACTTACTCTAAAATACCTGCTAGCTAGGCACAATTTAGTCGAAATTTTGGACCTATTAGGCAATTAATACTCTCCTTCCATAGTTAAAGCATGGTATACACAAACGCAATGCTTACAAATCAAGTGCCCATGTAAGAAATTAAGCCAATGTTTTACTTAAAACCCCAAGGCCATTAGAGTAGATCTAGAACGCAGAGCTGTCAAGATTTTCGCTCATTGCGTTTTATCGCGGTTCTCTGAGAACTTTCGAGAAACCTAAGGCACGCATTTAACTCAAAATTTCTTGGGAAATTCTAATTTGAGGACTTTAAAATCGGATGAATCCTTATTGAGTTAAGAGCCCTTTTAAGACCTAGACCAGTAACAAATTTGCTCATTGCTGTTTATCCCGGTTTTCGGAGATTGTGTGAGAGACCTAAGTCGTGCATCCAATCTACAATTTTACGTGAAATTTCAATTTGATAAATTTTTTCGAATTGGACCAAGCTGTTACCGAAACTGGGCCAGGAAATTTATGCTCATTTGAATTAATCATGGTTTCCGAAAACTTTTTATAGATGTAGCGTACGTATTTGATCCAGAATTTCCTGGAAGGATTTAGCCCTTTAAAATTTTTAAAATCTAAACAACTCTCGGCGAGGTACAATTCCGGTGTCCAAAATTGCTTGAGATTATATT
This sequence comes from Platerodrilus igneus, assembly GCA_036346225.1. Classification (NCBI taxonomy): domain Eukaryota; kingdom Metazoa; phylum Arthropoda; class Insecta; order Coleoptera; family Lycidae; genus Platerodrilus; species Platerodrilus igneus. The sequence continues at coordinate 1,027,089 of JARFIW010001107.1, forward strand.
TCGTTTTGTTTCTGTAGGTTCACGACGTGGGATAATTAGGATGAAGAATTAGGTTATGCTTTTGCTAAGTGTGTGGTGGGAACTTTAAGGTTACAGCATTTTAAACTACTATTAAGTTTTTCCGTCGCATAAAAACCGTCTCTCACCCTGAATGTAATGAGAATTTTCGTGTTCGGAGCAACCAAAAATTTTTATTTGTATGTTAAATCTAAATCTAGAGTGTGGAAAATTTAAATTGAAGTGAAGCCTGGAGGGCTGATTCCTTTTTAATAATTATATCAACTATACTACTAGCGTTTTCCCAGCAACTTAAAGTAAACTTGGCACTAGTTCAATTGATATTAAAGGAAAAATGGGAATGAGGAAAACGTTTCATTGCAATTGGAGGTTGTTACACAAAATTAAAGGAATTAAATAACAAGAGGCTTTTAAGAGAAATCATATAGCTTTACTAGTTCTGATTTCTAAAACACAACGAAAGCTGCCTTAAAAAATATAACTACGAATAAATATAAAATGCTTTATTGTAAATAAAGGTTGTACAAAATATACAGAATGTGTTAGTTACATAAGACCCAGCCTTTAAAGAAAATCTTCTAGAATCTTATCCTAATTTAACACAAATAATGTAGGTGTGTATATCAATATTAACAAAAATAAATACAAATGTCATATAAACAATTTATCCTAAACCTATCCTATTGTGCCTCCATCCACAGGTAAATGTTTTTCGGGATCACGTATCCTATATCATCTTCAGCCGAGAGGTTAGATTTCTTAATAGGATTAGCAATAAATCGTGCTCTCCACTCCGAATGTATACTGTCGTATGCATAATGGTATTGTTATTATTAACTGTTTTATCCAATCGTCATTATTAATCTTCTGCTATACACGAAACTAATGCACTTAATGTATATTTCACTTATATTGGAATAAGGTTTCCTTTACTACACACATGCTAGGACTAGTGGATAGTTAAATTCTTTTTGAATTTTCCACGGCTTTGTGCTTAGCTGATATTGAAGTATTCTAGGTATACACTGACAGCACTGTACAGTTTCTTCGTTTCTACGTTATAAAGTAAAGAATCTGTATCAGTATACAAAAATTGGCCTTTGTAGGTATTCAAGAATTTCATCGCTCCACAATGATACACATATAGCGATGTTTTAGAGAGTCAAAGATTGAAAAGCTGTACATATGGACTTGCAAATTAATTATACCAGATCTGTTTGCATATTCAAGCGATGTATTCCAGCGTTATGCATCTGTCAGTGGTCGTTTAATTTACTTACGCATTACCTATTACAGCAAGGATCCGGTTATTATCATCACATCCGCACGTTTGTCTATGTTCTTTATGGTTTTCGGATATTTAGCAGCGCTCGTTAATTTACAAAATACCTGTTTCTCGCATACTTTTAGCCGACATTTTTAGCTCCGTGTTAAGATTAATTTGCTGTTTTTGCTTTGAGGATTTTGTAGGTTCTCAAACTCAACAGATCACATTCATTTTAAGACTATACTGAAACATTACTGTAGATGACAGAAGTGAATAATTTTGTTCTCTTAGTTTATGGAGAGTCTATGACTGTTTTGGTGTTTTAAAATTGAGCTTAAGAGGTGTAAGGAAGTTGGAATCTGTGTTTCTGGTACACAAAAGTAAATCATTGAAGATGGTATTACAGTATTACAAATATTTAAGATCCCTTGTCTCCAATTTCGGCAATTTCCAAATATTTAAATTCCTTAATATTCATAGCTGACTTGTACAAGTCATATAATAGCGATAAAATGGAACAAGCCAAAAACAACCCTTAATAAGCATAAGGATATAAAATTGTTTTGTATGTAGAGGTATAACCATCTTATATTTTCTAGATAAAAGTTAAAATTAAATATTACTTACTAATTACAACAAATTTGAGGAAATCCTTGCCTAAATGTCAGAACAATGACATTATTCCAATATCACAGAAAGGGGGTTATACCTTCTTAACAGAACGTGTCTATTAATGAGCGCGATGCCCTCAATCACACGATGGTACTGGGAGTAGACAACGCGATTTACGCAACCTATTAATAAAATAGGTTTATCGGGTGGGGAACATTAATCTATACATGAGGACATTATAAGATAGGTTTAGTATAGTTCCTTCATATATTTTTATTGTTATATTTTTCCATATTTGTATATGTATCTTTATTATTTCTAATACATTGGAATAAGTACTGTAATGCTTTGTGCTTTAAGGGCTGATTTTAACAGGTCATACGAACGTTGTTTAACTTTGTGTAATAATCTGTAATATTAATAGCTTTATTCGTTCATATTTGTAAATAACACATTGCTATATCTTAGAAATCTGGATAAATGTAACATATTTTGCTTTAATGGTTGGTTGTTATCCTTCTAATGTTTATTTCTTTAAACTTTATGCAAGATGCTATGATTAGAAATAAACCCTCCCATGTCTTTTTTTAAAATAAGGGTATTAAATTATTACTATATATTTATTTTTGGTGGAGCGATGCGAGTCGTCTAAAGGATAGAATGATTAAAACGCAACTCACATTCCCAGTTCTTGCGAAGGAATATGTTACAAGCGACGTGTGTAGTTCTCAGGTGAAAAGCATTTGTTAATAATGTAAGCCTAAGTTGAAACACATCCAGAGCGGACTTTGGAGTTAGTTATGAAGTTTGCGTCCAGTTTAAAATTTTTCCAAATATTCAAGCATAAAGCGAAAACCCACGCTACGGTAAGACTTGGTTCATACAAATTTAAACATCTTGTGCTTCACAGACTAAGCAATGTTTACAAGCAAAATTTGAATTTCCGTGGGTTGTGCCTCCGTAAGCACGTATAAAAGCGTAAAACCTAATATTTAGAAAAAAGCTAGATTAAACCATATTTTACTTCTCAAAAAAGCCAGGCGAATCTGAATCTTAGATCTCTTTTAGGTTTTAGGGTTTGTGACTCTGTAAGGACTGCTTTGATTGAAAAATTCTAAATGACAGCTCCCCGTGAAATTCTTAATTAAATACATATCTTAGGTCAGTATATAATCCATGAAAACTAGGGCAAATTGCGATGAGCAGAAATTTTACTGCTTCAAGTTTTGAATGTGCCATATCTTAGTTAGAGTTGATCCAATTTGAAAAATGTTTCCCAATATAATTTATTCAGAAATTTTGAGATGAAATGTATGTCTTAGAATAAATATGCACAGTAATATTAAGATTCCGTAGAACGACTGTGTAATATTCTAATGAAGGCATATTTAATAAAAAGGTAGAAGAACTATGGTTGTGATACGTCTTATGTAAGTCGCCACAAACAAACTAGGACGACTATCAAGAGAGATTTTCAATTCTTTAATACATTTTGACAATTGTTGTACTACCTTTCTTATTGTGCTATTATTTAATTTGAATTAACGCTTGAATATTGGACGACGTAGTTAATTAAAGCAGACAACGGAGCAGCAGAAATCTTATTGTTGTATTCTACCCTACATTTACTTTAAAGGGTTATAAATTATTTAACCTAAATATAGCATTGACGTATTGCTTATAATATGATTTAATTGGTGGTCTGTTTTCTTTAATTTTAAATAGGTATTGAATTTAAGAATAGTATAAAAAACAGATATCGTCTGTATAACAATAGTAAACTTATGTACCTTTTATAGATAAACGTATATCGCAAGAGCCTGCGATATGAAATGATACGAGCACTCATATAAAAAATATATAAGCGATTAGTCAGAGAATTTTTTATTTGGTATATTTAATTAGATTTGTTTACTAATTATAATATAGTTTCAAAAAAATTTCAAATTTTGTTTGCACCTTACATACTCAGCGGTGCTCCTATAACGCATATATAAATATTCCATGAAGCACGGATAAATTTCTGCACTCTTACCCTATGCTCTCGAACACCTCCAAACCGGTGAGTCATTCCTACAAACTTCTTAAAAGGCTTCTAAAAAATTATAATTTTGCTTCGTCCAAATGTCATAAAATATTTAAACTGCCAAACTCTGACAACCTATTCATTGAACAGAATAAATAGATTTTGCAAACTAATACGAAGACCAAAATCCTACCTTTAGAAATAGAAGTTGCTCACTCTAAACGAACGCAACTAAAACATGAACTCGGTACAAATCTACAAAATCTTCAAATCTTCAAAATACTTTCAAGATTAAAAAACAGAAAAACTCATTTTACATTAAACGATGTATTCAGATTAGAAAAGTGAATGTACAAAAGTTTAACAAAATAAAAACAAATCAGAAACAAAGAGTCCGTTTTTTTTTGGACAATACCAAGTCGATAGTAAATATTTCTGATATAACAATACCATCAGGTATCGGCGATTTTTTATCTTTGGGTCCTAAATTCAACCTACCGATTATCAGCAAAGATATCCATATTGGAAAATTACTAGCCAACATTGAAAATATTTTAGAGGCACACGGAAAAAATAATAAAAACAAGCTTAGGGCACAAATCACTAACAAAATTACAAATTTTTTATTGAACCCAAAAACCTCTAATAACATCAGTACTATTTATACAACTAAATGTAATGTAAATAGGTGTTTGAAATCACACCCAGAATTAATAGTCACCAATGCAGATAAAGAAGCAGTCACCGTTATTATGACACACACACGCAAGCAAGCACGCACGCATGCACGCACGCAAGCACGCACGCACGCATGAACCCACACACACACACTCACGCACGAACGCACGCGCGCACGCACGCACGCACGCACACACGCACACACTCGCGCACGCACGCACGCACGCGCGCTCGCACACACGCACGCACGCGCACACACACATTATTGAACGATACAACCACTTACAAAAAACTAAACAAGGATCTTACAATCACAATTCAAAAGAATGTTAACAACCAGATTACGTTATTGGAATCTAAAAAGATGATCACAAAACAACAAAAAACAAGGAACTCACTCAAAATAACTTCATTGCAGGCAGATACTGCGGGCTTCCAAAGATCCACAAACCTGGATTATCACTTAGACCTATAATGTCATCTATTAGATACCAACATACGACTTAGCTTCATTTCTGTCAACAATTTTAAGTAATGCATTTTTATTGAATCCAGGTACAGTATCAAAGATTCCTTCACATTTGTCGAACGTTACAAATTTTATGCTATCCCAAACAAATTCATTCTAATATCATTAGATATCAAGTCCTTATTCACTAACATACCAACAGATTTAGTTATCAACATTTTGAAAGAAAAATGGAGTATTATTGAAAAACATTGTAAGTTTTCACTTGATCTGTTTATCAGTGGTATATATTTAGTAATCAACAACACACATTCTACATTTCAAAATAATTTTTATGTACAAGTATCTGGTATACCCATAGGTTCCCCGATGTCACCAATACATGCTCAGTTAGTAATGGATAATGTGATCGAAACCATATAACCACAGTTACCCTTCAAACTGGACTTTATCGTAAAATACGTAGATAACATAATTTGTTCTATCCGAATAAACAAAATCGAAGAGACTACTATAGCATTTAACAATTTTCATCCAAAACTTCAGTTTGCCCCAGAAACACAAATCGACAGAAAACTAAGGTTTTTAGATACGATCGTCACTAAAGATTTTAATAATAAACTTATATTTGATTCATACAAAACACCACCAAATTCAGGGCGCTCCCTGAATTTTAACAATCATAGTTTCAGACATAAAATAAATACTACCCTAACTTTAAAAAAGAAATTTTCAAAACTTTGCGACCCCATTTTCCTTGCAACTAATCCTAAAGAACTTCAAAAAACTCTACTAAACAATGGATATCCTAAATCTTTAACAGGTCAACTAATTTTTCAAACTAAAACAAACACAACCGAAAAAAAAACATATGAACTGAACTTTACAAATACAAAACACTAAATATGAAAAAAACATTAAGAACATCTTCACCATGCCCAAAGACAATACTGCAAAATCACTAAAAAGCAATTTTATATAAAGCATCCACTGTAGCTGCAATAAACAATATATAGGACAAACGAAATAATGGCTAAAGAACAGAATCATGCAACATAAAACTGACCAAAAATTGAACAAACAATCATGCGCCCTAACTATACATTTAAATGATTGTCACCGCCAAGCAGATTTTGACAACACAAAAATATTTGATACAGAAAATATATACAAAAACAGATTATTTTAGAAAGTTACCATATCCAAAAGCAAATCAACAGAACTAGTTTTAAAAGCGATATAGATAACCTACGCAAAAGTTATGCATTTTCACTCATTTTTAAATAAAAAGTAGTAAATACCATTTAAACTTATTAAAACAGTCTGAAACCAATATATATATATATATATATATATATATATATATTAATATATATACTAACAACAAAAAGAACTCATTATTATTATTAAAGCCAACAAAATTTTCAAACTTATACACGCACAAACACACACACACACACACACACACACACACACACTCGCACACATCCACACACACACACACACACGCAAGCATACATGTACATTGTAATTTAATTTAAATATTGTATGTGAATAAGATATACAATTTTTTATTTAGATACACACCGAACACACACACACACACACACACGCACACACAAACAGACACATACACACATACAACACACACACATTATATATGATTTTTCAATGCTCTACCCGAAGGTACTACATTGGCCATGAAACGAGTTTTTTTTACCTGCAAAATTTGGAATTTTGCCGAAACCTTGCTGTTCCGAGCAAGGTAGGGATCTTTAACGTGCGTGACAACACTCACACACGGGACCTCCAGTTTTCCTCTCATCCGAAAGAGGGTGTATTTTTGTGAAAAATGCTCGCCTAACATTTTTCAAGCGGAGCGTATCGGGATTCGAACCCGGGACCTTGGGCGTAGTAGTCACACACATACCACTACACCACGGAGCCGTCGTCAACACACACACACACAACACATACACGCGTACACACACACCCATGTTGACGCGTTTCGCCCTAATTGGGCCTCATCAGAACAGGAGTAGCAAAGTTGTAATATTTAATACAGACACATTATGGGAAGTACAGCATCACCTAGCTCACAATTTGTGTCTTTGTGTCTGTACTACCCATACTGCCATACTGCTGTGCTTCCCATAGTGTGTCTGTATTAAATATTACAACTTTGCTACTCCTGTCCTTATGAGTCCCAAGTAGGGCGAAACGCGTCGACAGGATAACCTCGTGGCTGAATTTGTGTCACTTGCCAATTATTCTATATTACTTTGTATTAATTTAAGACGCATTGAACCTACTTTTCCTTTATATATTATATATTTATATATATATATATATATATATATATATATATAAATTAATACAATGAAGTAATAACTTAGACCTTTACGCAAAGTTAAAATAATAATTTCAAATCTAGCTCGTAAGTGAAAGACAAAGATGGAAAATATAAGATACCGGAGAAGAATCGTACCTGTAACTTTGACTTTGACCACCGATGCGCTAACCTATTGTGCCACCCGAACAATGATTCCAGTTGGAAAGACATGCAAAACTAAATCATATACGCAACCGTACGTACATCAAACACGGTTGTAAACCGACTTCTAAATACGGGCATTAGGTAATTGTACAAGAGAAATTGATTATATTGCTGTGATATTAATTCATAAGATAAAACTGCTTAGATTTTTATGCAAAACCTAAGTGATACTATAAATCTACCTAGTAATTGAACAATGAAAAATATAAGGTTTTGGACAGGAATCGGACCTGTGCCTTCGGCTTTGACCGCCGATGCGCCAATCATTTGCACCATCCGTACGGGCGCTTACAGATGGAAAGATGTCGTACAAATGTAAACCATGTACGCAACCTTGACGTATGGCGTTTTTGACAGTGATATATAACAATGTTAAGTTTTTGACATATGTTAGCCATGGACAAGGAGAAACGCTCAATTTCACGGCCGTATGCTGGATATTAAATACAGATATTGTGTAATTGCACAAGGCAAGTTTATTGTATTACTATTATACTTATTTATAAGATGATGAAACTTGGACTTTAATGCAAAGCCTAAATGAACACTTCACGTCGAGCTTCTAATTGAAAGATAGAAAATATAAGATCCCGGACAGTATTTCAACCCGAATCTTTGACTTTGAGGACCGACGAGCGAACCTATTGTGCCACCTAGGCAGGTGATTGCAATTAAAAGGATATATAAATTTAAATAATTTACGCAACTATGCATCAACCCAACTTTCAGTTACGCTTGGAACTTTTGTTAATCATATCAGACAGTGTTAAAGCTAGAGATACTGGTTCAAATTCTGTTAGGGACCTTCTGCTTTCATTTTTCAATTATTAGGTCGATTTGATATCTATTGGGACAATGGTCCACCCCCGAAGCCGTGATGAAATACAGAGGCATACGTTCAGCCAACCCGAGGCCGTGATGAAATACAGAGGCATACGTTCAGCCAAGGACAAATCTTCTAAAATTTTCATTAAACGATTCTCAAGAAGATCGAGGTATGATTCTCCACTTCAATTTGTAGGAAAAAAATAATATCCGATGAATCGGCAACACAACCTTGTCGTCCAAACATTAACTTTAATGTGTGTTGGTAATTTGTAGTTCGTATTGCCTTAGGATTTTCTTCAACCCAGTTATGAACGTTGGGAGAGTTAAACTTACCTTTGCGAGTGGACGTCGCTTCATCTGTCAAAAGTATCTTCTGTAAAAGGTTTGCGTCATCATTCATTTTTTTCTGTAAGAATTCATAGAATTCAAGTTTTGTAGGTGGATCGTGAGGCGTAAGTTCCTGCACTTGCTTTTATGGTATGGATGTAATTGCTGTTCTTTTAGGATCTTCCATACACTAGTCGATGACGGGTTCGTTTGCAATGAAATTATGCTTACGCTAATGGTCGGATCTTCAGCAACTAAATAAAAAATAGTCTGCTCTTTTGGATAGTTCTGGCTAATCTACGTCGACTTGAATCAACTTTTCCTGATTTTACAGAACCAGTTTCTCGACATCGAATTTCCACAGCTAAAAATGTTTTTCTATCTATCAACTATCTATTATGGAATTTTTTAAAATAAAGTCTTATTGCTTTTGTTCCATTGCTGAAACATTCTCTTAAAGTCAGTAACATATCAGTGTATTCATCATTAGCATAAGTTTTCATTATTACTGAAGATAAACTATTAACATTCACTAACAACAATACGGATGACATCAAATTACAAATTCATAAATATCTTTGTTTGCTGGACTATCATTTGTCAATACCAATTTGGTTCCATATATTCCTGTTTCTGAATATTTGCCGATGCTGCATATTAGTAAAAAGTTGGGTGTTTTGCATTCAGTTTGTAATTTTATTATATAGACAGTGTACTTTTTAGTTTCGTTAGTTTCAATTAAATTTTTACTAGTTACCTCGAATTATCCGAAATTAAAAATTTTAATACAGAATACGAATGAACCACATTCCCTAAAATACTGATATCTTGGTAAATATCAATTTTAAAGAATGAAACGAGAATACATTATTTACGTAAAAAACATTACCAAGTTCAAAAATTTAACCAAATTCAAATTTAAACAGTGCGGTGCGAAATAGGGGGAGTTAGAGGTATATACTGCTGCTGTACGCCACTGGCAGAAGGGCATAAGGCGATTCGTTTGCAGTTAAGTGTATTTCATACCAGGTAGACTGTCTGCTAAGTTTAATAAAAAATTCGACTACTTTCAAAGTTATGGAAAATGATAGTTTTTAATTTTTAACTTTATCATCCTTTAGAACGAAAATGGAGGGTCGTAGAGCATATCTTTATTAAGCAAACTGTACCTATTTTTAATAGTTCTATGGGTCGAATCATTTAGACCAGTTTTTTGAGCACCTTGTATACAGTGTGTACCAAATTAAGTGTGCACTATTGCTAACTCTTTTATTATTATAAATACAAGGTCGTTTAAATTAGCAAAGTTTGTAGCATCTTTTTGACTGATTAAGATTGTGAAAGCAGAGAAACAATAAAGCACAGCATTGACGAGTAAATGGGGAGAATATAATTTTTTCAAATGAAACACCCTGTATATTTTTAATCGCATCGATCACAAATCGTCTACAATACAAAAGTTTCAGTGCAATATTGGCCTGAAACGTAAAATAACCTATTGCCATTTACATCTTTTAGACAAGTTCGCTGAAACTATGCATTTCTGAAATACAAACATCCTTCGATGCGTCAGTAGAATATTCTGTTAGCAAAAGTAAGCATTTTAGGTGATATTACGTATTGACTGTGGTTTTAGATATTTTGTTATAAATTAATATCAAACAACGGCGTTCACACGTTTAGAAAAATGCGATATATTAGAAGCGTATCTTGTTTGCAGAAGAAATAGTTTTTAAGCACTGGAACAATATGGTCAAATGTATCCTGAACGTGATCAAATAGGCAGAAAGTATTTTCAAAAACTGTATAGAAAGTTTAGGAGTTTTGAAGCAGTATTTCGAAAGGATATAACTAGGAAACAGTATAATTATTAGTGAGCAAGTACAAGTAAATGTATTGGCATACTTTGAAACATATAAAATAATTGAACGAGAGATTTGGCAAGGGACAGTAGTTTAAGTCTATTTACAATTTGGAGAACTTTGAAAAGTATAAGTAAGTACCCTATAAATACTGACCAATGCAAACATTACTACTCGACGACACTGGCAGGAGACTGATATTTTGCAAATGATTAGTAGCTAAGTGTAGGTACAATTCTAACATTTTAAGCGCAACTTTTGGAGCAATGAAGTAACTTTTTTAAATAAAGGTATGTTTAATCGTAAAAATCTATTGGTCTACAGCAAAAATTATTTATTTATTATTGCAGAAACCCACAAATACAATTTAGCATCAATGTTTGGTGTGGTCTAATGGGCAGCCAAATAAGTGGACCAATTTTTTATGAAGATACTTTGACGGGCAGGAGATACGTTGGTTTGTTGTTACAAGTATTGGAGGAATATATAGATGATAATAACTTTGAAACACGTAACCGAATGTATTATCAGCATGATGGAGCTCCTTCCCACCAGTTTTAGGAACTTTAGGAATGTTTTTAGAAAGGCTTTTCGGAGATAGGTAGATAACAACAAATGGTCTCATACGTTGGCCTTCAAGATCGGTGGCTCTGTGGCGTAGTTGGTATGTGTGTGATTACTACGCCCAAGGTCCAGGGTTCGAATCCCGACACGGTCCGCTTGAAAAGTGTTAGGCGAGCATTTTTCACAAAAATACACCCTCGTTCGGATGAGAGGTAAAATTGAGGTCCCGTGTATGAGTGTTGTCACGCACGTTAAAGATTTCTACCTTCCTTGGAACTGCAAAGATTCGGCAAAATTCCAAATTTTTCAGGTAAAAAAGAAACTCCCTTCCTGGCCAATGTAGTACCTTTGGGTGGAGCATTCGAAAATCACGTGTAAAATATTGGCCTTCAAGATCTCCCGTTGTAACTCGGTTACTAGATGTATAAAGTAGTAAGGTGGTCTCCAAACATTCAAGGTCAGCTTGAGCTGCCATATTACGCGCCATAGTGTCTGTCCTTTGCTAATGTTTACATTTGCGCTTTGAAGTTCTTATTAGTTATTAGCGTTTTTCTTCTGGATGATTATCAAGATCACTGCCTTATACATCTTGAGGTGTTATAATCTTTTTGTTGTGTGATAAATATAATATTTGCAGGACATTATACTTCAGCTTTAATATATTATTCAAGTGAACTCCATTCGTTTTGCATTATTCTTAGCAAAGTGTAATTTAAACACTAATATTTTGCGATTAGATTTTCAGATGTTAAAATGACATACAGTTATTATTTGGATATAGAAAATAATTATTCTGTTGCATGTGCTAGGTGGCAAAATTTAAAGTGTAGCTATTTGTAGAGGTTGCTCGAAAAAACTCAATGAGAGTGGAAAAAGGATACCCTTCTTTTCCTTTTTTAGTAGCACCATCACAATTTCGTTTTTGTTGTCTTAATAAAATATTTACGCTTTTTCATAATCTAACGATATCTAGACTTGATGCTAACGTGAAGTTATCATACTGATATTGTACATATACAAATATTTATTAATTAGTAAACATTATCCTAAAAATCAGTGTCAAATTTCAACAGCAACTAAAATTTAAATAACAAAACATGTACTTCTACATGCTTGACTAACACAAATTTCTCAATTTAAAAGTTTTAAATCGAATTCTAATCATTGCTTACATAAAATTTATAATGGCAGGCAGGGTGACGTAGTTCTGCGCAATCGCTGATTCTATGAGTTTGTAGGCCACCTTACTACTTTCTACATCGTGGCTTCGTTAGATTTTTACTTTCGGGTTTATGTTAAGAATGAAGTCTATAAGAGGAGATATGCAAACCGCATCGAACTTCAAAATGGCATTATGCGCATTGAAGATTTCCTCGATAGCAGGACAGTTTTAAAAAGCACAAAATCCGTACTAAAGAATGTGCAAAAATGCATTGAACAAAACGGGGATGTCTTTGAACATATAATAAAAGTTTTTTTTTAATGAAATAATAAAGAGAAAATAAAATTTTATTTGAGAAATACACAGCCGACTTGTAAAAAAGATGAAAATAGTAAAAATGAGGTTATCATACGTTTTAGGCCAATATTGTGCTAAGACTTTTTTGTTTTATAGACGATTTGCGAACGATATGATCAACAATATACAGGGCGTTCCATTTAAAAAAAAATACATTTTTCTTATGTTTGGAAGGATGGCGACTCATCAATAATTTAATACGCTTAGACAAACCTTCGCTGGATTGGAGAAGTAATTAATGCATTTACTTGCACATAAACTGTAGATATAGACTGTGAATGGATACAGGACTGACAACTGTATATACTTTTTAACACTAAACAGCGAGAACTGTTAGCGGCACAATTGTAAAAAATGGGACTGCATTATTTTGTAACATGTCAATTCGCCGTTGTCTTGCCATGTTACATTGTACGTTCCACTTCCTTGCATATAAAAGTATTCTTCATTTTAATTTAAAATTAAGACCGTTTACAATCACAAGTTAGTTTTGATTTATGTAACATTTTCCTTTAGTATTATAAAATAATACACTAAATGCGTTGATCTTTAGTTTTAATTTATTATTCCTCCTTTTGTATAAATAATATAAATAATTATGATCATATGTAACTTTCTAATTGGTAAACCTCTGAATTATGTCCCTAAATACACAACTGGTGTATACACGAATCTGTCATTTAGGCTGGTTTTCTTGTTTGTCCCTCTCTCAAAATGTGTGGTTATCTTCGAACCAGAATAAATTTTTGCGCTTTTGATATCTGACTGCCTTCGTGTGCACATGTCGTTTCCCGATAAAGAGGTTCTTTCAAGGGCCAAGATGTCGTACCTGGTATGTAAAAGGTGTATTTTCTTTTATTCTTGTTGAAATATAAAAATATCGTTCTTAGAAAATTATTAAAATGTATACGGAGAAGATCTACGTGAATTGCCCGTTCAAAATGTTTATGAATGGATTCTCTGGTGGAGTTTCTAATTATATACGCTAGGCTATCTAAGCATATGCATTAATTCTACTATCTACAAAATATCTATTATCGTACAAGAATTTTATGTTGCTGTTTAGATATCTTTTAAAAATAAATCAAATATTCGTTAACAAACCACATAGTTGTGGAACAAAAAGTTTGGCTCTTACAAATTTGAAGTTTTCAGGTTAAAAATCAAACTAATATGGATGGTGTTCGTCTTAATAAAGCCGTCTGAATAAACTGAAACTTCCATAATTCTGAACCAGTCGGAGCTCAATACTTAAGTCTACTTTTCTTTCAAATTATAAAAATACAGGTATGAGATCTATCTTACTTACTTTTGTGACAGAACAATGTGCATGTGTTTCAGTTTTAATCTCAAATATCTAGAAAAATAATGCATTTAAAATATAAAGTCATACGTTTTACTCATTTATTATATTAACCAATTTAATATTACATTTACTTTCCTGATATAACCTTACAAGTGTAAACATAAAAGCTTTCATGAAACTTTTTGTGGTTGTAAGGTTATTTTCAACTTGTATGTTTAATATAAATTTTCTTTACTATGTTAAATACAACAAAGCGTATTTATGATATCTGTTTACTTAGACAGTTAATTAAAAATTTTGTTTAACTACAATAATAATTTTAAATTTTTTAATATCTTATCTGGTAGAGTTAAGACATTTTTAAAATCATGAGACAGTAAATATATGTACTACACTTAGTGATTTTATCTCATGAAAACTTGGTTGTAAGAAAATAAGGGAATGTATTTTGTTTTTCTAATGTTATAAACTAAACATCAATATACAAGTTGTATTAAAGTATTTTCTTTTGTCATATTTTAAATTACATCCCTATAACTTTGGTAAAATTGAACTTTGTTCTCAAAATATCTAATGAGTAAAAACACCTGAGATATAGTCTTTTGCAATCTACCGCAGTTACTAAAGGTCTACGTTAGTCCCGCCAGAATGTTGTTTAGACTGTTGTACACCCACACCGACGTTAGTCCCGCCAGAGTTTTGTTTAGATTGTTGTACACCCATACTTACCTGTATAAAAGAAGGGTGCACATTGGCGCCCAACATCGTTTTTTTTTAAATTTTTCAATATACAGCAATGCGCCTTGGTGCTCAACGTAGTTTTTTTTCAAATTTTTCTCCACACTACACCACTTTGACGCCCAACGCCTTTATCGCTACGGACCATTGACGTCAAACTTTTAATTTTGTTCTAATTACCACGGTACATTGGCAACCAACCCTGCAATTTTTTTAAAACTTTTTCCTACATGCCAATACTTTGCTGTCCAATTACGTATTTTTTGTTAGGCAACGTTTGTGCACTTTTTATATGTGTACAATACATTACTGTGATGCCCAGTGCTTCTCTCTCTACATGTTCCTACAACGCAATATTACACTTTGACACCCAACCCTAAATTTATTAAAAAAATTTTACACGCCTATACATTCGTGTGATTTTTTCTTTAATTATACTTACAATCTCTCTATATCGATTTTAAGTTGCTACAGTGGGATTTTAACAAAGACAGCAAATATGAGTTAGACGAGAATAACATATTTGAACGATAGACCTAAATGGGGGACATGTTTTTGATTGGCTGATTGCGATTGGAGTGGCAGACCTTTCTAGAAGTATTTTGACCGTTGTGCATGCTAAACAGTATTTTCGGACTAAAGCTACGAGGAATGAGAAATTTCTGAGTTTAAAATATCGTTGTGTTTTGGATTTTTAGAATCGGTGAAGGTAGAGGTAAATTTCAATGAAAGTAGGGTATAGGAGGTAGGCTGAAAAGCTTATAAATACACTAGGAGACGTAGTGAGGCTCTCTTATTTTTTCTATTCGCTTTAGGCCTACCTGGTGTAACTTCCAAGTTAAAAATTTGTAAATCGGTGATAATGCAGTCCGTTTAATTTAAATTACAAGTGTTTGAAAGCTCGAGTAGGTGCTATGTCATAAACGGGGCTGTAAGCAAATACGAATAACGAACAAAAGATGTTACTAAGGTAAGCGAGCCTAGTTATTTTTGGAACGAGGGTGCTGGTTGTATGGTATATTCAGAAGCTGATTAACATATTTGGACGATTATATGGGTGGCTATATTGAAGGCGTCTTCACAGAATTGGATGAACTAGTGGAAATGAGTTTGATGTACAGGTAGCAGTGGGAAGTTGGATGGAATGCAACGACGAGGATTTGGTGGACGACATCTTCAGAGGTGATGGTGCAAGAGCATACACCAGGTAACGAAATTTGTTTTCTTTTGTTATTGTTTGAACATTTTGTGCTGGTATTTTGTGTTAGAGTGATTTGACATATTTGGTGAATATTTTATGAACATAAAATCTAATTTGAAGGTTATATCAAAAAGACATTTTGAATTTATTATTTGAAGGTACAAATACATGACGTATAATTTTGATGTAAAGAGTAAACGGGTCCTTAGAATAGTTTGAAACAAAATGCAATTTATTTATGCATTCAGAGTAACACGGTTTATACTGAGCTCACAATAGACCAGGGTAAATTTCAATTTAAGGCTTCAAGATAGGCCCATCTACTTGAACTGTATATAAAGAAATGTTGAAATAAATTAAATTCATTAAATTTAAAAGGATTTAATGGTTGATATTGTAAAAATTTATGAAAATGGTTATATCCAATTTTGTAAATATTGAGCTGGTGACGTAATTTTTTGATTTGTATGAATAAAAATTTTATGTTTCGTTGAATTATTTGATTGGTACTTTTTATTGGTAGTCTAAGTGATAAAGAGTAAGCATAGGATGGATAAGTATATCTGAAGAAGCTGGAAGCAGAGCTAGCCGTGGTATGCTGATTTAGGTGAGCTTTTCCAGAGATATTGGAATTTTATATTTTTTTTAGGAATAATTTATAACAGCCCAATTGGCAGGGTTCGATTTTAGAGCTGAATCACAACTATTTTATGGCTCCCAACGCAAGGGCTCGAAGGTAATCCCGAAGTCCACTGCAATTTTATGACGGCCCTACGCTGGGGCTCGATTGTTCAAGCTGAAACACCACTGCAATATATATATATATATATATATATATATATATATATATATAAAATAAGACACTACTCATCACATAAGAATACGTTCATAATTTTTCTTGACTTTTTGTTTTAATATGAAACTGGCGCCCAACAACACAAATAAATTAAAAACAAAAACATAACTTATAAAAATAAATTTCACTAAAAACAATTTCTTTTTCAAAAAAAATTCTTAAACTGTAATAGTGGAAGATAATTTTACTGCAGGACATTTATTATCTGATGAACTTGAATACGAATTGTTGATAAGATCTATTATTTCAAAGAAATCTATGGAAGAAAAGAGAAAATTTTTAGCCAAACAATTGCATTAAGAAACTTCTAAACCCCCTCCACATAAAGAAATAATAGATTATAAATTAACTTTTAAACAAGATAGTGAAGCAATAACTAATACTATTAATTCAATTACAATTTTATTAAATGAATTTGATGGAGACAATAATGATTCAGTGTTTTAAAGAATAAAGTTGCGTCTGGCACATGTTTGTGGCAAAAGACAACGTTTGTCAGTATCTGAGGATGATGATAATGAAGTAGCAGCAACTTTTAAAAATGAAAGCTACGGAACAGCACTTTTGTTAGAAGCAGACCTACATGAAAAAGTCGAAAAACATGAATTATCTGCAGGTGTAAAGGATGTTTCCCTAATAAATCAAATTTATACAATAAATGTTCATCCGCCAACAGTAACTTATAAATCTAATCCTACTCTAATTTCTTCCTCGTCAATAAAATTCAATGGTAATCAAAATACTGTCTATGAATTCTTAGAAAGAGGAACTGAATTAGCAGAAACGAGAAAAATTACTAACAAAGAGTTGATGAAATTATTCGAAGGTGATGTAATTATCTGGTACAGAGAAATTAAACATTTAGCAACTGATTGGAATTCTCTAGTAGCTCGTTTGAAACAAGATTTCCTACCTCCGAATACTGAAACTCCTTTATGGGACGAAATTAGAAACAACAAAACAAAAACCCAATGAAACTGCAACTATCTATACAATGAAAATGCAAAATTTATTCCGTAGACTTAAAAAACTACTTCTAAAATCTACAAGAATACAAATTATTTCACAAAATGTATTACCTGATTTTATAACTCCTCTTTATATAATTTTACTTACAGTAAACAATATCTCTGATTTAATCATAACTACAAAAAGACTGGAAGAGTCTTTTCGTGTAAAAATCAACTACTATCTACTAACTATCTCAATAAACCCAATACGTACATCTACACACAGAATAAAAATAACTATCCACAATATAATAATAAACAAAAGCTTAACGAAAATTTACAAACCGAAATAAACCAAATAACTTATACTTTAAATCGAAAAATAAGCCAAAGTATTGGACTAACAAAGACAATGCACACAACACCAAACAGTTCAAGCCCACAACACAACTAAATACTATTCAATATACCACAAATACAAGAAATCCAACACAAACATATACCTCAGTAAATATACAATATACACGTGAATTTTCTAATACTTTTAAACCAACATCACCTCAATATTGGAATAGTTTAAATACAGATCACACGTAACCTACCTGTAAACTTAAAAGCAAAGTTTTTTGCTACAGATGTGGTATCCCTAATGAAAAATTTCTACATGTCCTGTGTGTTAAAAAATAGTTAAGGGAGTAAAAACATAAAATTATCCACTTTTGTACTCCAATTTCTCTGATTAAGCCTAATAATTTGTACGAAAATAAAATTTACCTTTAAACAAACAAAAAATTTACTTAAAACAATACCTTCTTATAAACACAAAAAAAGACAAACATACTAAAAATGAATAGTTACGATGGTTAGATACTGTTAAAATTTTTTATAAAAGTAGTACACATTTAATAGAGGCTTACAATTTTGTGACTAAACATTGACAACCGAGCATAAATAAGATTACTAGATATCTATATTACTGCACTTTTCGATTCTGGTAATAACGTGTCTGTTATCGGCTCTTTAGGAACGTCTACAATTAAATCATTTAATATAAAAGTATTTCATTTAACTACACATACATTATTTACTGCAGATGGTACCCCATAAATAATTTCTGGTACTGTAGACTTACCAATCTTCATAGGGAAGTTTGTCGTTTCATTACCAGTCTAGTAGTTCCTGCCCTCCACGTTCATTTATATTCAGAGCAGAATTTGCAAAAAAAATTGAACTTAGCATAGACCTTAAAACAAATTCTTGGGAAACTCGCACTTCTTAGAATATACCTACTTCCTAACTACCTTCCCTTCGAATTATATTCAAAAACAATGATCTATTAGCTTTAAAAGATTTAAATCAAAATGAAAGATTAGAAACGAAAAATATTATCTATTCATTTCTATTAATTGCTAGTACCGATATAGGTAGAACGGATAAAATTTTTATGAATATAAATACTGGTGAACATTAGCCTATCAGAAAAGACACGTTTGACTTAATACGTCGAAAAGGAAAATTACACATAATCCCTGATTTACTTAGTCGTTCTACAAATGATGAAACAGTTAACTTAAACATATTAGAAATAGACATAGATAAAGTAGATGAATATTATATATCTTTAAGAAACAAAATAATAAATTCTCCATATCTTTATCCACAGTGGAAAGTACAAAATAATCACTATACAAATTTGTTCCTCCAGAACTGCCTTCATCTGCAAACATAAATAACTGGAAACTGTTAGCCCCAGTAAAACAAAGATGCAATGTCAAATCTAACTGTCATGATCCACCCACCGCTGGTCACTTCGGTTTTTATAAAACTTAATCTAAAGTCCAAGAAACCTACTATTGGCCTAAAATGAAATTAGATGTTGTAAAATATTGTCGACAGTGTATTGTTTGTGGTGCACAAAAAGCCTCAAATATGAAACCTTTAGGATTCGAAGGAAAAAAGAGATGTACGATTTCCATTTCACACCATAGCCTTAGATTTAATAGGACCACTTCCTCGTTCGAAAACAGCTCACAAATGGTTACTCGTTGTCGGAGATTGGTTTTTAAAATTCACTTTACTATTCCCTTTATAAAGTGCAAAAGCAAAAAATATCGAAAAACGTTTAGAAAATAATGTATTTTTAACTTTCGGAATGCCTAGATTTATAATTTTTGACAATGGTACACAATTGTCAGGAAATATTTTAAAAAATTTAAATATAAAATATAATGTCGAAAAGATTTGGTATGCTGTAACGTATTTTTTTACGTAGTTACACTTCGCTCATTAATCCAAAATAATACAGCAATAATATAAAAATATAATTTGCAAATTCCGTACAATAAAAATAATTCATAAAATTTATAATAGCATATAGACTCCTTTACTCTTGAGGTCTAAGTTTCGTTAATAAGTTTCGTCGAGTTGTCATTTCGTGTCACTTTGCTATCAGCGTCTGAAGAGGTAAGCTGCTATCAGCGGCGTAGTAAAGTCAAGATGGCCGTATCCAGGCACGTAGCCTGTAAAACGGTCCGAAAGAAAATATAACTGATTGAATCTTTGTGTCTGAAGGTAGTTCTTAGCGGCTTTAGCGTGATGGTTTTCAGTTTTGTGTTCCACCTAGAGCAGTTCAGTTGATTCCTGCAGGCCAAAAGAGATAGAAGCTCCCCCTCATCATTAAAACAGTTGGTATAATCAAGTAAATAAATTTTATTAATATTTTCTTCTTAGTGCAATATCTCGGAAGTAATATCTAGAAAATATGTTGGATACAGTTAATATCATGCAGTTAATTTCAAGGAATATTTCATGCTGAAAAGAAAATTTAGTTTGGGATTTGGAATACTAAATTTTATAGGATGTAATTAAGGAGGAATTGGTTTCGTTAAATAATGTTTTATTTAGAAGAATTCTCATAGTTCCAGCGATAAATTCGTCCGTATTCATGTGTTTTCTGTTTGTGCATCGCAGAACGCAGATGTTAATAGAATATCCCACAGCTGAGGTCGTAGTTCGATTTCTTTTGGTCGTGCTGTACTTCCACACCTGAGTGATATTTAGCATTTAATCACCTTTATAATTATTTAATCGTAATACGAAAATACAAGGTTGAAACTTTATCTAGACTAAAGTAATTTAAAAATTGTTTAGTGAAAGAAAGAATTCCGT
Organism: Platerodrilus igneus; assembly: GCA_036346225.1. Lineage (NCBI taxonomy): Eukaryota > Metazoa > Arthropoda > Insecta > Coleoptera > Lycidae > Platerodrilus > Platerodrilus igneus. Next base: position 1,048,035 of record JARFIW010001107.1, read on the forward strand.
AATAAATTTGTAACCTTGCATAAATTTTAAAGATGGCTATGCTGTTTGTTTATCATAATTATTTCACAAACAGAAAGCGTTAACTAAACTGAAAAAGTTGTTAGTGGCATATAATGTCAAAAAATATTCAGCTGTTCAATTTAAATATCACATGTTATTTTACGCTAATTTAAAAATATATTTAATAATTTTGAGGTCATGTACTTTGACTCTTAATCAACGTGATGGATTTTTTTTATACATATTAAGTAAAACTAACTCTATGTTGAAACATGCTATTTTATCAGAACTTAAGTAATTAAATTTGATTGTGAGATCAACGTAGTACTACTGATGGCTAAAGATTAAAATATGTAATATGAATTATTAAGAGCTCAAACTTTTTAGAAAATTTATTATGAAACATTCAATTTAGAGATCTTTATGTTTTTTTGAATACAAAACCTTATTATATTTCTGTTCTATAAAATTAATAGTAGAAAAAGATTATATTAAAACAAATCAAGAAATTTAATCAAATAGAATCCATTTTTATATAAATCTTTTATTATTCAAAATACTAGTAAAACTTACAGGTCATTCATGATCAGACATTGTGTGTAATGATAACAAATTCCCTAGGTGTATATTTTTGGAACTTAAATTCTATTATATTATTTTTGGTAAAGGACACAAACGGTGTCCATGCTGTGCATTTGTTTGTTCACAGGTTGAGTCGAGACATCTGTATGACATCTGGTAATTGAGATTTTGGTAAGTGTTTCAAAAAAAGTGAAATTCAGGTTTTATGGCTATATTAGTGGTGTTGATATAAGGTTTCCGCATTCCCATAATACAAGCACAGATAATTTTTGTAGGTTGTTGTATTGAAAAATACGGTGGCGCTCATTATTTATATTTTTGGTCATTTGACAACCCATGACCCAAGCTTATGATCTACCCAGAGCTAACTCTCTACTAGCCGTTTATGTCTAAAGAGTTTTTCTTTTCCTCATGCCGTTTTCCATCCAACTTTACCTTGGACTTTTATTGTTAATAAGAAATTCTCGACCTTGTAATATCAGGTAAGGATTTAGGATATATAAGGGTGCAATTTGTTATCTGATATTCACGAAGGTAACACTTTTTTTTGCTTTCAATACAAGCAGTATATTCACCACGATCTTACATTGACGCACACAACGTGTGGGATGAGAATTTAGCAAAAATCATGAACATGAAATCACAGGTTTTTCTCCAAATTTTCTTGTGTTTGGTAGACATGTTCATATTTCAGGAAAATTTTATAATTCGTGTTATAAATCTTCTGAAGACGTTCATATAATACCTGAAGATAGAGTGGCATATTTTACTGATCAACAAGGTCTTTTAAATCTTTTTAAGGAGGTCAGAAATAGATTTCACGTATCTTACAAAGAAATGTCTAGTCGGTACAATCCTCGACGTAGATCATTTTCCTTTAATGTCGGTGATAAGGTTTGGAGATCAAACAAAGTATTACCTAAAGCTGGAGAAGCTTTCACTTCAAAACTTGCTCCTAAATATATTTTATGCACTGTCAACAAAAAGTTGTTAAATTTAGTGTATAACTTAACTAATCCTGATGGGTCGAAAACCAATAATTAGCACATCAAGGATCTTGAACCATATACTGGTACAGATATAAATTATTTATATGACCATTTTTCTTTAAACTGAAATTTTTTTTAAATATCTGTTCCCTATATCTTATCGTTCCTTAACTTGTGTCACAATATATAAATTTAGTACAAGTTTTGTTGTATATGTTCCCAAAATATTCCTCCAAAGTTTGCAAACTGTCCACCCCTTCCTAAATAACAAATTTTAATTCTTTTTACTTAATCATTGAAATCAGTGGATTAAACCTTACCGATTTTGACTACACCCATTATATCTTTACTCATTTTGTCTCCCTCGGGACTGGTGGTACACGTTAGTTATCACACCACTCATCGAATTATGTTTCTTTTAATTGTATTTTTTTCAATTTGTGGTTATATATCTATCGATGTACTTTTAAAAAAAATATTTCCTAATGTCATATTTTTTTCTCTTTGGTCCGGGGCAGTATAACATGTCAATTTGCCGTTGCCTTGCCATTACATTGTACGTCCCACTTCTTTGCATATAAAAGTATTCTTCATTTTAATTTTATATTAATACCGTTTACAATCACAAGTGAGTTTTGATTTATATAACATTTCCCTTTAGTATTATAAAATAATACACTACATACGTTGATCTTTAGTTTTAATTTATTATTCCTCCTTTTGTATAAATAATATAAATAATAATGATCATATGTAATTATCTAATTCATAAACCTCTAAATTATGTCCCTAAATACACAACTGGTGTATACATGAATCTGTCATTTAGGATGGTTTTCTTGTTTGTCCCTCTCTCAAAATGATATCTGACTGTCTTCATGTGCACATTTCGTTTCCCGATAAAGAGGTTCTTTTAAGGGTCACGATGTCGTACCTGGTATGTAAAAGGTGTTTTTTCTTTTATTCTTGTTGAAATATAAAAACATCGTTTTAGAATATTAGTAAAATGTACACGGAGAAGCCTACCTGAATTACCCGTTCGAAATGTTTATGAATGGGTTCTCTGGTGGAGTGTCTAATTATTTATGCTGGGCAATCTAAGCCTATGCATTAATTCCGCTATCTACAAAATATCTATTGTCGTACAAGGACTTTATGTTGTCGTTTATTTACCTTCTAAAAATAAATCAAATATCCGTTAACAAAACACATGGTTGTGGAACAAAAAGTTTGACTCCTACAAATTTCAAGTTTTGATGTTAACAACCAAACTAAATATGGATGGTGTTCGTTTTAATGAAGCCGTCTGAAAAAACTGAAACTTTGATATTTCTGAACAAGCTCAATACTTAAGTATTCTTTCAAATTATGTAAATACAGGTATGAGATTTATCTTACTTACTTTTGTGACAGAACAATGTGCATGTGTTTCAGTTTTAATCTCAAATATATAGAAAAATAGTGCATTAAAAATATAAATCATACGTTTTACTTACCTATTATATTAACTAATTTAATATTACATTTACTTTCCTGATATAACCTTACAGTAGGTGTAAACATAATGGCTTTCATGAAACTTTTTGTGGTTATGAAATTATTTTCAATTTGTATGTTAAATACAAGTTCTCCTCACTATGTTAAATACAACAAAGCGTATTTATGATTTCTTCTTATTTAGACAGTTAATTAGAAATTGTGTTCAAGTACAATAATAATGTTAGATTTTCTAATATCTTATCTGGTAGAGTCTAAGACATTTTTAAAATTATGAGACAGGAGATATATGTACTACCGTTCGTGATCTTATCACGTGAAAACTTGGTTGTAAGAAAATATGGGAATATAATTTGTTTTTCGAATTTTATTAACTGAACGTCAATATACAAGTTGTATTAAGGTATTTTCTTTTGTCAATTACATACCAATAACTTGTCTTGGTAAAATTTAACTTTGTTCTCAAAACATCTAATGAGTAAAAACACCTGAAATGTAGTCTTTTGCAATCTACCGCAGCCACCAAAAGTCGATGCTAGTCCCGCCAGAGTTTTGTTTAGACTCTGTTGTACACCCATACCTACCTGTAAAAAGGAAGAGAGCAATTCAAAGGAAGAAAAACCTTTTGTTGGAGATAAGAAGCGACAAAAAAGTGAATTTCGGTGTCCATCCTCAAAAATAATGATGCAGTTCATGGCTTGATATCAAACCATCCCATTAGTCTGTAACAAGTAGCTGAACCACTACGGAATTCATATGAACGCGAGTTATGTAATCCCCCAATTGTTATATATATATATATATATATATATATATATATATATATATATGAGATGTATCCGTAAATGCCCTTTACATTTACCTATACAAATCGAACTGCTATTTGCATAGCCATTACAAAACAATTACTTGATCGTTTTGTAGAGAGAAAGAACATCCATTGACCAGGTTTCGACCTCATTCGGTCTCGTCAGAATGGACTAGTTTTAACCCTAACAAAACATCAAGCAACCTCCAATGTATATGCTCGAAGTAACTTCTGTACGATGGCGAAAGGAAAAATAGAGCGCCATCAGTTGGCTAAAACCAACCCTAAGGCTGAAACTGTACAGAAGTTGATTCGAAACTATACTGTGTTTTATAAATGGCTATAACAAATACGTTCTGCCTTTGGGATTTTAATAATGTACATGCATATTTAATGCAATAGTAACATTACTTCCCGTGGAGGCGTTCAATTCTTGCCTTTAAGGCACACAAAATATATAATAAAGCAAAACTTTTTCTGCAATTTGCAGTTAAAATTAAACCAATTACATGAGATGTATCCGTAAATGCGCTTTACATTTACCTATACAAATCGAACTGGTATTTGCATAGCCATTACAAAACAATTACTTGATCGTTTTGTAGAGAAAAAAAACATCCATTGACCAGGTTTCGACCTCATTCGGTCTCGTCAGAATGGACTAGTTTTAACCCTAACAAAACATCAAGCAACCTCCAATGTATATGCTCGAAGTAACTTCTGTACGATGGCGAAAGGAAAAATAGAGCGCCATCAGTTGGCTAAAACCAACCCTAAGCCTGAAACTGTACAGAAGTTGATTCGAAACTATACTGTGTTTTATAAATAGCTATAACAAATACGTTCTGCCTTTGGGATTTTAATAATGTACATGCATATTTAATGCAATAGTAACATTACTTCCCGTGGCGGCGTTCAATTCTTGCCTTTAAGGCACACAAAATATATAAAAAAGCAAAACTTTCTCTGCAATTTGCAGTTAAAATTAAACCAATTACATGAGATGTATCCGTAAATGCACTTTACATTTACCTATACAAATCGAACTGGTATTTGCATAGCCATTACAAAACAATTACTTGATCGTTTTGTAGAGAAAAAAAACATCCATTGACCAGGTTTCGACCTCATTCGGTCTCGTCAGAATGGACTAGTTTTAACCCTAACAAAACATCAAGCAACCTCCAATGTATATGCTCGAAGTAACTTCTGTACGATGGCGAAAGGAAAAATAGAGCGCCATCAGTTGGCTAAAACCAACCCTAAGGCCGAAACTGTACAGAAGTTGATTCGAAACTATACTGTGTTTTATAAATGGCTATAACAAATACGTCCTGCCTTTGGGATTTTAATAATGTACATGCATATTTAATGCAATAGTAACATTACTTCCCGTGGTGGCGTCCAATTCTTGCCTTTAAGGCACACAAAATATATAAAAAAGCAAAACTTTCTCTGCAATTTGCAGTTAAAATTAAACCAATTACATGAGATGTATCCGAATGCACTTTACATTTACCTATACAATCGAACTGGTATTTGCATAGCCTTCAAAAATTGATCGTTTTGTAGAGAAAACATCCATTGACCAGGTTTCGACCTCTTTCGGTCTTGTCAGAATGGACTGTTTAACCCAACAAACATCAGCAACCTCCAGATGCTCGAGTACTTGTACGATGGCGAAAGGAAAAATAGCGTTATCAGTTGGTAAAACCAACCCTAAGGCCGAAACTGTACAGAAGTTGATTCGAAACTATACTGTGTTTTATAAATGGTTATAACAAATTCGTTCTGCCTTTGGGATTTTAATAATGTACATGCATATTTAATGCAATAGTAACATTACTTCCCGTGGCGGCGTCCAATTCTGGCCTTTAAGGCACACAAAATATATAAAAAATGTTGCTATTGCATTAAATATGCATGTACATTATTAAAATCCCAAAGGCAGAACGTATTTGTTATAGCCATTTATAAAACACAGTATAGTTTCGAATCAACTTCTGTACAGTTTCAGCCTTAGGGTTGGTTTTAGCCAACTGATGTTGCTCTATTTTTCCTTTCGCCATCGTACAGAAGTTACTTCGAGCATATACATTGGAGGTTGCTTAATGTTTTGTTAGGGTTATAACTAGTCCATCCTGACGAGGCCGAATGAGGTCGAAACCTGGTCAATGTATGTTTTTTCTCTCTACAAAACGATCAAGTAATTGTTTTGTAATGGCTATGCAAATACCAGTTCGATTTGTATAGGTAAATGTAAAGTGCATTTACGGATACATCTCATGTAATTGGTTTAATTTTAACTGCAAATTGCAGAGAAAGTTTTGCTTATATATATATATATATATATATATATATATATATATATATGTAAAGAAAGTATAATTATGAAATTATTAGAAATATTAGAAAATGCGAAACAATGTAAATGAAGGACAATTCATTCAGAGTATTAACGTTCATGGGAACGGAAGCGCTACTTTGTAGCACAGACGTAAGTGACACTGCAAATGTCAGGTCACAGGCGGTCACATACAGTCACGTACCGAGATTACCTGGAAAGGAAGCTCGCTACAAAGTAATTATGAATAGATTTAAGATATAAACATTGTATTATGAATAATAGTCAAGTGTAAGCAGACATTAGGTCTGCAAGTTTCCACAGCCATGTGAGGGGGTAGGGATATTATAAAAGGCCTGGGAGCCCCAGTCGACGACAGTTAATCCATCGTTTAGCTTTTTCCTTGCAGTTCGTAGATTACCCATTTTGTACAATTAATTAATTAATTTCGGACTTAGAATAATATTTCAAGATTGTCAAAAATCCAATTAATTTCTGTATAACAAATAAATAAATGTGTTAAGAAGTTGGAAATGTCTTTTTAAAAAGGACCGCTCCCACCACAAACCTTAACTTGCGTCCATCATATAGTTTACGTTCGTTTATAGATATAAAAAATTTATGTAAATTAGATTCCCAAATGCTTGAATGCCGAACATAAACGAGCAAGATTGGAGACATCGCAGTTAATCTGTGCTCGTTTTGAAGAAGGTCCAGTTCATTTGAACCGTCTTGTGACTATGGGTGGAACATGAATCCATTTTTATGATTCATATACAAAACAGCAACCGGTGGAATGAAAGTAACATTGTTTTCCAAGACCCAAGACATTTTGGTTTCAAAAATACGCTGGAAAAGATCTTACTTCAGTGTTTTGGGATATTCGTGAAATAATTATGATCGACTAGTTAAAAAAGCATAAAACCATTATTGAAGAATATTATTTTAATGTACTAATCACCCTGAGGGAGCTAAGTAAGGAAACAAGCGTTATGTTTTTGCGAAATTTATTTTGTTTTTTTTGAAAACAATGCAAGCAAATCACGCTGTTACGTATTTCTAGTAAACGCCACGTTGTGCGTCAAAGTTATGTCACGGTGGCTCGTAGCCGTGCGTAACAAAAGAAAATCCAAGGAAAAAGAAACGGTGACCGGGCTCAATCGGAGAGTAGGGGGCGTTGTAGAAAGCAGACCAATCTAGAAGGGACGCGGCTGTCAGGAGTTAGTACCAGTACCTGCCATAGAGAAATTAGAATAGTACACCTGAAACAAAAACAAATTAGTCCTGCAAACCTGAAACAGAGAAAAAGCATAGCCTATGGATCAAGTATAAATTGTTCAGTACTTTATAGAATAAATAAGAGCAACTGTTTAGATAAACTCTATAATCTAACAACAGTAATAGCAGTACAGAAAAGTTCTGAGTACAAAGTGAGGCCATATTGGGGAGTAGCAGAAACGTTTCAGCACACACCAATTAAACACAATTCAGGTAAAAAGGTAACAAAAAATATAAATAGGTAAGACATAATTACTCTAAGTAATTTAGTAAAGTTTTTAGCAAAGACATAAATAAGTAGATAAGCACAATTGTTCTGAGTCCTTCAGTATGGTTGATTGTTCTTTTTTTAAATAGGTAAGACATAATTAATTTAAGTAATTTAGTAAAATTTTTAGCAAAGACATAAATAAGTAGATAAGCACAATTGTTCTGAGTCATTCAGTAGGGTTGATTGTCCTTTTTTTTTGTTATTAAATAGCGGGCAAGTCTATGGAAAAGGTATCAGAACGACAAGGAATATTGCAAAAACAACGGGTAGATATTTACAGTAACAACAAATAGGAAATAGTGCAACTTACACAAAGTCCTTCATTACCGCTTCCTTGCCATTGTAGTGTGGGATCCACGATGTCTGGCACTAACGAAGCACTGCACCCTATACTGTGAGGGTGTTGATGGAACTTATCACCACTTACCCTAATCACACTGACTGATTTCACTGGGGTTAGCAGCGGACCTTATCACGCGAAGGAACTAGGTATATTAGTTGCATAACCATACAACAAGCAGCGAGGAACTTCAACCACTACTTTTGTATACCGGTAGTCGGTCCCAGTTTAAATATCACCAGACCAAGCAAGCAACAAAAGCCATAATAAGTAAAGCACATGTATCACTAAAGGGAGTCCGTAACCATGTCCTTAAAACCCGCGTGCATCGAGTTAAAAGCAGAACGAAGCAGTATCTTTCACGTAACTCCTATATCGGAACCAAAGACTAACTACGACTCCGCGACAGTTAGTTCTACGGCTTTTTTTCCATAAGAAAGACGACTAAAAACGTTTAGTAGACACGCGTAAGCACTAAAGCCGTACGTCGAAAGTTCTTCGAACACACGTGCGTCGAGTTTCACCAACTCTACCACTCTTAGTTCAACCAGAAAAACCGTATCTTGCACTTAATTTTTTGACATCTCGCAAGCAAGAACAAAACACGACACTCTTTTGTTTATATCTAATCCTACTAGTACAACTTCTGATCGCCTACCTAGACTGTATATCCACATATTAATTACAGCGGGATTATTTATTAATGACAAGTGGAGAGTAATTTTACGAGTATTCCAATTGACAACTAAACCATCTTTTAAAATTAATACCGGCGAGTCAACTTGCATATCAATCTGGAAACTAGGCGGAAGTATTTACTTTATACAAACTGCGATCCAAAAACGATGTATTTTAAGAATGAAGTAGACTAAAAATGTTAGGCCACCAAAAATGCACGTTACAAGGCTCTGCCATGAATTCAATACACGTTTTTTTATAAGTATTAGAAACCTACCAGGTTATTCGTGTGTATACTTAAATGTGTGAAAGAGGTAGGCACTATTGTTCCAGTTAATCTCAACCAGGTTCGGAGCATAATGTTGATCAATTAAAGGCTATAGCTATGTAGATACTTTATTGAAAATGCCAAATTATTACTACAACATTGATTAAAGTTTTTGGAGTTACACTGACACATGTCATAAATTTTTCACAGCAAGCTAATTTTTACAATTTTGCTTACGGACAATCAACTAAATCAATAATCAAGTAGAACTTTAAATGTAATAAATTTTTTTTTCTTCATTATACAACAATTGCGTTGCCTCACTCAGTATATCTGGCCACAACTAGTGTTATTTGCATATCAAACTTAATTGCATATAAATTCAATTCAACACAAACGTGTACATCAATGAAACTAACAAATCCAGCCCTACTGTAATTATAAATTCAACAAAAAGTACAATCGATTATGTTTTAAATTTACACTTCCAGACACGCAAGTCACAAACCCCAAGCCGCATACGGGCAATAACAGTATACCTACCAGGGGGCAAATCCCCTCCTTTGTCACAAAAACTTCGGTATTTATGAATAAGGTGTCGTTAAGTATTTAAATCCCTGTTTTAAAAAGATTATATCAGTATTAACAAACTAATAATCAAGTTAACAACTTAAACGTTTTATTCGTGATTATATTTAATAAGTACAGTATGATTTGTATAATCAATATTCTAACCCATGTTAACAAATGCCTGCGATAAATATCCACTGGGATATTTCAATGGGTGAGATTATATAGATAAAACGTCTACGGTGCTTTTGCTAAGAGTTGTATTTGGTGTATCATTTTAGAACAGGTGTTAAAGTCACACACTTTACAAGCGGTTATATTGTCTTTATAAAACCATTATTATCTGAGTAAACTTGGTGTTGGGTTTCGCGATATAAACCTAAAATTGTAGAGGCGTAACGTATTATGACTCGAAATTGGCACTGAATATTATTTTATATATAACTCTACACCCTAGTAACCGATTTTGCGATTGTAGTTAGTCGAAGTCTCGAAGTAGTTTGAGTTCATGAATCTGAAGGGTAAACATTTGTGTATGTACAATAGTAAATAGATGATTTATTTTCAAATATCACCCGTAGTTTCGTATAAATTTTGCGTTCACAACATTTTGCTATATTTTAAATTTATGAAATTTGTTTGGAAGTTGGTGACGAAGACCTCTTTCTCCCTCTGACTCATAAGGTTGGTTTGAAACAACCCTCCAGTGTTCTGGCTTAAAATAACCCTCTTAGTGCCCTGTGAATATTTTTACCTATTTCATATTTTACTCTTTAGTATACATCCTATCGCTATCATAACTATTCCTCAAAACTACAAAATATGACATTAGTATTATTTTTATAAAAACTTCATTTTCCTTGAGCTTTCACTGGTATACTATTGCTATCTGATGAACCGATCTTAAGCATTCTTTTATAGCACCTGTAACATTATTTTGAAATGTTAACTTTTTAACAGATTAATTAATTATATAAATTTCATTAACTTGCATTACTTATAGGCAAAATTCCATGATAAATTATCGTTATATTTTAGTAAGCATCCCTTATAATAAAGACCCCCGGTTCAGAAATATTAAATATTATAAATTCCAGCGTTTGTCATAATAATTGAAAGGTTGTACCTTGGAAACCCAATACATTAACCTTTAAAAATTTATGTCGGTTATAGATTAGCGAATCGGATAAATTTAAATAGAACGTTACCTTTTAACGTAAACAAAGAATAACAATTATCAGTGTAAAACTTAATTTTCTTAATAATTTTAAGTAGTCTGGAGACAACCATTATATTTAAATCACGGCTCGGGTTGGCTTACCCGGTCTTTTGTCAATGGCATACAACTGTCGCCAATAGATATGGTCAAAAATTTCAGTACGAAAAATTCCAAGAATGTACAACATATTTAAACCGTTAGAAAAATAATTGCTATCCGTGGCACTCATCTTGAAAGAGGCAGGCTTTGGTTTCTGAAATCTTGTTTTGGGATGTTCTGTTAATAGTCATTGGATAACACAAATATGACGTAAATAATGGTTAAGGATAAGGTTGATATATAACTTAAGGGTTTAGTCAAAAAACATAGATTCCAATGGAGTTTTCAGTTTTAAAAACGTACAAAGATACGTAGTCAGAGAAGTTCGCTGGTAGCGTTCTCCGGTGTAGCAGATATGATATCAAACTTAGTATCACGTTAGTAAAAGTGAAAAGGAGTAATAAATAAGGGTGGGCGATACGGGATTTTGCGTATCGAATATCGATACATATTCTATATCGATATGTATCGATATGTATCGATGCGTATCGGTGCGTATTGATACATATCAATTCGTATCGATGCGTATCGATACGTATCGATTCGTATCGATGCATATCGATACATATAGATACGTAGCGGTACGTGTATATATATTGTAACAATTTTATTTTTGAATTAATAAATCTCTTCATTAAAGGTACAACAAATGTTAAAACACTTTTATTAAGTAAAATCGTAATACGTTTAACAATTAAATTACATTTAAATAGCATCTTGAGTCGTTAGTCTATTTGTTTTGGATGTCGGTGTGCTCCACAGCCACTCGCACGCGCGTTGAGATGATTGACAAGCCCCCCTTGGGACCCTCCCATCATGCGAGAGCGCGGGACAAGCACTCGGCCATAGATAAAAGCATCAGCAACATGTATAATAAAAGAATGGCCAGTGACCTGCGGGTCGGTTTAATTGTGTGACACACTTTCTGAATAACGGTTGGTAATGTATACTCGTTATTATAGTATCTAATTTGAAAATTTGTTTAGCGCAAAGAAAACTTAGGAACGCAAAATTTAGGAACAAAAATTTAGGAACGCAGATTTAGCAACGCAAACTAAGATTACAACTAAGATTAGACGATGAAAGATTACGCTACACAGTCTAGGCGACAAGAATTTAGAACTTTGAATCAACGTTAAGAAAACTACATCACTTTAACACGTGTATTTAGAGGATGGAAAGCATATCTAATTAGTAGGAGGCCGTTTGTTGCTCCGAGCCAAGATACTACTTTGATTTGATATTTGCAGTAAATTCCGCACGGCGATGCACTTCCCAATCCAGTAGAGGAAACCCGTTTTGTCTGGTTCGTAGTAGCTTTAAGAAATTCTGTTGTGCTTCATTCTGAATGCACGTTATTTTGCTTCGATACGTAGAAATACGATTTTGTTATTCACTTCATTTGTTACTAGGCTGGATTTTCCAGTATCAAATTTAAATTTCACTCAGTTTAATGTGTAAGTAACAACACGTTGCTTCAGCATAACCTAACAGCTGTTGTTACGTCACTTGTTTGTTTGAAATATGCTGCTGACACTTGTATAATCGGAAGCAGATGTTTAGTATTATATTACTACCACCTTTGAGAACGAGAATATCCTTGTGAACATTCTCATTTAAAATGAAATTAGCACATTTAACTTAACGAGAAAATTTTGTTTTTTAATTTGTTATAATGTAAATTTGTTATAATGTAACCGACCGAATCAGATCTGAATGGGTTAGAAAATATTAGTGTAACCAGTTACACTTTGTTGTTATATATTTGATCAAGAATCAGGTTGATAAACCTTACGTTAATTTTTTAAAGTAATTCAAATAATTATTTAATTTTATTGCATTGAATTTTATTTACAGAAAAAGAGATTCCTTCTAGTAAATTATTAATCCAAGCTTAAAGTTTTTTATTTTGATCAAGTATGATCAAACTTAACAACCGAAAAGCAATAAGAGTTGAATTTTGATGCCACCCTTATGTAGAAAATATTCTTTTGCATTTTAGGCATATTTGAGGACACAAACAGTGTTCCCATTTTCTATGTGACTTAATTATTATTCTTTCTTACAGGAACAGCGTCTTATTCTGTTAAGACAGGTTTTTGTCAGCGAAGGCGATCTTTTTCTTTGGGTCTCCACGTCCGCCCTTAGAAATATGCCATGCTATTAACATGAATTAATCTGGACTTGGTGGCGCCTGTTTGTTTTAGTTTGAGTGTGACCCCCAACAGATTTCGACTTACCCCCCCATTGCTCATAGCTCTACCCAAAGAATAGACCCTAGTTATGTCGGAAGACTTTGTTTTGCTGACACCCAACTTCTAAAGTCAGATATAAGTATTAAAAAGAGAAACGCTAGTAAATACTAATAAAAAAGTTTCACTGGCACCTATGCTTGGGGCTTGCCATATATTTGATTAGAAATAATTCGTTACACTGGCGCCCATGCGTGAGGCTAGTTGAGCCCAGTTAGGAAAAATTGTTACAATATATATATATATATATATATATATATATATATATATATATATATATATAGCGATGCGATTCGTATCAGAACGTTTAGATGTGTAGATTAAGTATACATATCGAGACGTAGCGATACCTATCGGTACGAATCGATACGCATCTATAAATTTTTCAAGATCGTTTTAAAATAATGTATTTACTGACAATTCGATCTTTCACTTAAGATTGTTTGTTTTCAAAATAATTAAAGTTTGAAGTTTAATATTTGTGACATAAGTATATATATAGGGGTGTGCGATACGGATTTTGCGTATCGAATATCGATACATATTCTATATCGAATATCGATACGTATCGATACGTATCAATACGTATCGATGCGTATCGATACATATCGATGCGTATCGATACATATCGATACGTATCGATACATATCGAGTATCGATATTTCGATATTTATTTTTTGCTGTATCGAGGGGGTCGATACGGGGGTCGTATCGATACATATCGATATATCGATACGCCGACCCAGCCCTAGTAATAAACTCATTCAGTTGGCGAGGGTTTATGCCCGTGTGTTTGCGGATTTATAAGTGATATTACAGTATATAATATAAAGCTTGTGTGCGTGTGTGCACAAGTTAATCTATCAACAAGATCTTGCCGAATACGTGTGCCAATAACTTATTAAGTAGTTGTGAAAAACAAGCGCAACAAACGAGATTCTCTTTCCCAATTTAAGAGCTGTTCTGGATTGGAAGGCAAGCAATCAAACAATTGATGATTTTTAGTAGATAAGTTTTTATAGTTAAGCTAGCATGACGAATTTTTAGTTAATTTATTTGTTAGGACGTTTTGGCTGTAAACCGTAGGATTAATTTAGTGGGAGATTTATAAGATAAGTCTTCTTCTGTATAAATTGTTTGGGAATTGCTTATGTACATAAAATTATCATAGTTCCATATCAACTATTCAATCAAATTTCTAAATTAAAATCAATAAATTTCCTAATGTAAGAGGTTCACGCTTATTGCCCTGTTGATTAAATAGTTTTTGTTTGCCATTGATTAAGCCAATATTTATTTTATTTTTGACCATGAAATTTGCATAAGTAGACAAAAAGGTAAGAATTGATTAAAATTAACAATTGTCCTCCTTGAGATGACAAGTTTCTCAAGGTTTTGCATGAACATTTGGACATTCTCGACTTGTCTTGCGCCCTTAGTAATTGTCTTTAAGCCACAATATTTCTGTTGTATAATACATATTAATTTAGCCCTTTCTGCAAAATTTTAACCCTCTAAACGATCCACGACCTTCCGCTAGCTAGTGCCGGTGACCCCCTTTAATTTTTGTTTTACAGGCCGCCCCCATTTTATAATTTTAATGGAAAAAAATATACTTAGTAGCTTTTCTGCCTGTAACACACCATATCTCAAAAGCTTGTAACCAAACTCCATTTTTTATCTAATGTACATGTTTTGTAACCGTATAATGCAACACTCGAAATATTGGATTCCTTGCAATAGTCTTTTCCTAGCAGTTACAGCGTTGATTTCAAAAGTGGAGGAACCGTCCCCAAGTGGGTTTTGAAGCTCCCTAGAGGAACGATTGTAGATTCAGAAGCATTCGAGATTGTTGCATGTGGTATAGGAGTTAGTCTACCACTCGTTGAAGAAATTGGTAATGTGTATTTAAAATGAATTATTTTCTGATTTTTGGTTGAATAATTAAACAAAATTTAAACTTTATATTTCAATTCAACTTTTGACCAAACTACAAGATCAATTTTGTTTTATTAATGTGCTACTATTTAATTATGTGAAAACGAACAAGTCCTGCAATTTGTTATGCAAACAAGCAAATTTTGTATACTTCTTGGTATATATACAGGGTGCCCAAGTCCTCAGGGAAAGTTCTATCTTTTTGTTATTTAAGAAATTTACACTCGGGTCAGCATTGTTTCGTCGATTGAACAAAATGCTGCGCTTACTCTATTCTTCATATCATCTTATAAACCTGTTCCTTAACAAAATCTCATAAAAAAATCCAGCGGCGTTAAGGCAGAAGAACGAGCTGGCAAATAATATTTCCGTTTCTGCAAATTCACCGATGAGGATAGTTTTCATCAAGAAATCGAGGTACAGTTCTACGGTTATATACAGGAACACCATCGTAAAATCACATACTCCTTCTTGTATTTAATTCGACATCCTCTAGCAAAGTGGTGGGAGATCGTCTTAAAAAATTGCAGATACCGTTCCCCATTTAAAAAATCGTCGGAAAAGTAGGGTCCAACAACATGGTTGCCAATAATAAACTAACCAAGTATTAAGAGATCGTGTATTTTGATTGCCGACTGTTCTTAGCCAATGTGGATTTTCAGTTGCATAGTAATGCATATTATGCTTATTAAATCATCCGTTGCTTTTGAACGACGCCTCTTCACTGAATAAAATATACGAAGTATGTTTTTCATCAACTGCAACATTCATTCGATTTGAAAATTGTAGACGAATCTCAAATTCATTTCCATATAATTCTTGATGGAGTTTGATGTGACAAGGATGAAATCAATACTTCGATATTATATTATTTACACTGCGTTTTGAAATATTAGTTTCTAGAGCAATTCCTTTGGTGCTCAGATTCATATTTTCTTCTATTGTCAGCACAACTTCTAGTTCGGATTCGTCATTGATTCGTTTTGCTATTATTTCACGCATGGAATATGCAACGAAACCTGTAGCTTCAAATTTATCTCGTAGTTTGTCAAAAGTCACAGTTCGTGGCGTTCTCAAGTTCGGATATTTTTAAATATAAATTCGACTTGCCATTAATGGGTTTCGATCAGCTTTACCAATGCAGTACATCGTGTTAAACATTCTTGACGCGTGAAATTCATCGCGATAACAATAAATTAAGCGGCAAGTTTGCTAGGAAATTAATAGCGACAGGATTTGTCAGATTTGCTGAGATTAGTCTACTTGCTTTGCTCTATTGTAAAACCGCATAAAAAATAATGTTTTCGGGATTTTTAAAAAGTCTTCTCATGTAACCTATGCAAACTTTTACATCATTAGAAAGCTACCTAAAAATGCTATTCAATGCCAGTATCTAATGTGGCGGGTACCATTTCAAAAATTAACTTTTTGTTTATGCTGAGTTTTGATACACCCTGTATAATAGAAAGTATAAGTAAGCAATAAACGCTACGGGTAATGATACCTCAGAATGTGGAAAATCTTATTGTGAACGAATAAACCCTTCAAGTTCAATGCGAAAACTTGTTTATTATTTCAAACTAAACATGGTATTTACATAAAGTGGCTCATAAACAGGAGACCGTCCAGTGAAAACCCATGTTACCTCTATATCATTTACATCATTATCAAAAGTCTCTCGGAATAAGGTACAAAATATAAAATATATATATATATATATATATATATATATATATATATATATATATTACTGTGTAACCTTATAAGAATCGAGCCTCACGAATTGGGCGTCAAAATTATGCCGTGGAACTCGGGTAAGATGCTTACAAACCATAAATTATTTTCGAAATTTTTATACAATTTTCAGATTCGACAATTAACAAATTTTCAAAAATTAACTAATTCAAAAAAAATTATCCTTACCCGTTTTCCTCTCTTCCTCGGTTGAACGGCCTTCTTCAACTGCTTCCGGCTAGCTCATTCGGATCTCCTCTTGGGTATCTAGATTCACTCGCATATTCTCGATCATACACACACACTAGCAATAAAACCTCAAATACAACCAACATACAAGCTTTTATTTATAACTATTTACAAATGAAATGCAATATAGTCCATATTCCATTGATCACGTTACACTTCAGAAAACCTTATTTTATAATGTCCAGTATTTTGTTTTAAAATCATTAAACACATAAATTGTACCCGGAGTAAATGGTCCTTGAATAATACCTTCTCTAAAATTCCTTCTTTATAATTTATTTATTCATTTTACTCTAACTAAACTCTGGGGTAGGGTGAGCTCAGAATAACCCAGCTAATTATGCATTTGCATACTTTTAAAACAAATAACAAAGGAAAGCCATGTACTCTTCACAAAAATTTCACGTTCTGATGGAACGGTTAAAAGCTTTATAGACACCTTCAACTTTCTAGTTAAATACCATAATAAAGTTTTTACACGTATTAAGTTCAATACGTAAATAATACACACTACCTTGAAATTTCACTCTCATACGTTCTCCCCAATATTCACAGTTTATAAAGTCACAATTCAAATCGTTACCTGGAAATTTATAGTAGATCTCTGCTCTGAGGATGATGCCATCTATTTCTTCTATTCGTTCTGCAAGTCGTTACTGGCTGTTACTAGAAAACTCCATCCAAATTGAACTGCTAACGCAGCCTCCCCGATGCAACCAAATTCCAAATTCTATTTAAAATTATTTCTTCATTAATTAGATGCTTCAAACCACGTTACTTAATGTCCCGACACGAGTTATAATTATAATAATAGTTATAATTATAATTATTTAATTAACTCTATTAAAATGTAATTTCGGCACACTTAACCGCGTATTTAATTAAGAGACTATCACCATGTAATATAATTTAACTGCTTTAGTAATACTTACAACTCGTGATACTTAAATACGTTGTTTGGAGCGATCGAAAACTTAAGGGCCCTCACCACGTTCTCTAAAAGTATTTATACACTCCGAATGTAACCTCTCCATACCTGCTTAACGCGAAATCCCCTGTTAACACCACACATTCTCGCAATTTTGCACTCAACTCCATTTTCAAATCCGCGAATTTCAATACCTCGTTATAAAATTTCAAGAATATCACGCTACACTATCCTCGTGCTTGTTTCAAATCAAACTAACATATCGATCAATCGTAGATTTAATGACGTCTCTCAAATCCCTCCTATCCTATTAGTGTCTCTTACTTATGCGTTTTCTCTGTCCCTTTCGACCCTGGTCTGAGTGGTACAAAATCGATATTCTTGACCATCTGCTGTCTAAACACACCTGGACTTGCGACGTAACTTTAAATAACCCCTGTTTAGTATTTCATGCTAAAACATTCAACCGTTTCCAATATACGTAGAATCTGCATGTTTATCTACGCAAATTTATTAGAACTTGACATTTAAAAGTTTGCAGGTGTTTGATCGTAACGAACGTTTTAAATACAATTCTCCGAGCTTCGTTTCATGGTATTTCAACCCTCCTGATATATCGGTTTGTTAGCAACGTGTTTCACCTTGGGTTTTTACAGGCTTTTATGCTTATTATATATCAATAATTGTTCAATTAACTCCAATTAAATTAATAAATGCATGGCATTGACTTCTACCATTTAATTCTTTGCAAAGCTATTAAATTTTTAATTAATATTTGTACCATTTGATTAATACCCGTTACTTTAAATAAATTGATTAATATAAATTTCGCACGTAATTTCTGTTTGTTCCTTTATACAGGGTGTTTTGAAATTGTTTCGTTTATCTTTATTTTTAACCCTTTAAAACCACTATAGAGTCCCCCTATTTCAATTCTAAAAAAAACTATCCCCGGTTTTTTTGAATTTAAATACTTACATTCTAATTTAATGCTATCCGCTATTTCTAAACACCTATCTACTCACCTAACACTGCCTATACCTATTTATCCAACCTATCCCTACTTATCTACCTATTTCTATCTATTTCTACACCTATCTCTACTTATTTCTATCTATCTACACCCATCTTTATTTCTAATTAACTATTCACACCTATCGCTACCTTTTACCTAACTATATTTATCTATTATTAACTCTTCACCCTTTTATTTCATTGTCTTTTCTCCTTTTATTTCTCCCTTTAGTCCTTTATTGACTCTTTACATACATCATCTTGTACTTTTGTCTTTATTTTCCGTCTTCAATCCTTTTCACCTCACTTATTATCACTATCTATTCTTATCCTACCTATACATACCTAATTCTATACCTATATCTAACTATCTCCCATATTTATTCTATACCTAATCCTATTATCTATAAACCCTTACTTCTATCCCTATCTATCTAAATTTTACTCTATTATACACCTATCTCTACTTTTCTATATACACCTATCTATATCTATCCTATTTCTACATCTACTTTTCTATATACACCTATCGCTATCTCTCTATTCTATATCTATACTCCAATTTTTCCACTAACATTTATCTATCTCTATCTTTTGTCATTATACTTTATCTTGTTATTTAAATCTGACTCTTTTCTTGACCCTCCAAGTCTTTTTTCTAACTATCCTAATACTCTTCATCCCTATTTCTCCTCCTTCTACTTTTATGCTTATCCTCCCTGTTACTTCACATAAAATAAACTTATCTCTATTATCATGACTCTTAAATATTTCTTTTTCATTCCCTATACTTGTCTGTTTCTCATTTATTATATTTTTCTTCTCTGTGGACAAACCAAATGATACTACTTCAACATCTTTATCTTTCCTCACTATACAAAACTTTTTATCTCTTCTAGACCCTTCATGTACAATATTCAATTCACAAAAATCTTTTAAATTCAAATTCAAATTTCCAAAATTATCTTTGCCCTTTACCTCACTTATGCCTATATATACATATATATATATATATATATATATATATATATATATATATAAATAATCGTTGCTAAATTTCTCGTTAGGCAGACAGAAGATGTGCTCAAATAACATTTATTTTTTGCGAAGGTAGTGACAGGTGTAACAGGCAGGTATCGATATATGCTAAAGACAGATTATTTATAGAATGCATTTGAGTGGGAAAAACTTGACAATTTCAGATGTGATTGACAAAAAAATGCTAAACGTAATTGAAAGTTAGGTTTATATATGGTGCTGTACGCGATTTAGATTTGTAAATTTCCCAATTATAGCCATCGGATTCGGTAGCGTAATTGGTAAACGCACAGTTACGGCAAAACTGAGATGCAGGTTCAAATCCTGTCCAAGGCCTTATATTTTCCTTCTTTCAATTACTAGCTCGATTTAAAATGGTCTAAGTTATTATTTCATCTCATATATATATATATATATATATATATATATATATATATATATATCAAAGGTCACTGAGCGACACCTCCTGTGACAAGAATCGGCCCAAAGTTGAGAATATGGAATTTTCAGATAAATAATTTTTACCCTATATAATATTTCTAATAAGATAATCTTATTATACTAAATATTTTCTTTGAAAATGTCATTTAAAATAAGTTCTAACTGACAAAAATATAAAAGCATCTTTTGATTAAAAAACAGGTGTGTAAAGATTCGTCCACTTTAAAAATACTAAGTAACTTCAATATCAAATAGTCCTCTTCAAAACGTTATAACATAATTGCGAGTATCTAATGCGTGGTGTTTTTAAAATAGATTTCAAAGTTAATTTTGCTTCATTTTAGAATAAGTGTAAATACCAATTACAAATAGTAGGTGTAAGAAATGTAGATCCTGAACGTGCAGTGTAAACACATGCATCTTATTTAGATTAAAATGTAGGTATGAGTCCGAAAAGCTTTTAATTTTCAGTAGTGCAGAAATCAATAATTTAAAACCGTTATCAAGGAGGGTAAACGATTAACGGATATTCTAAGTGTAAATATTCTTTGCATGCATCTTTACTATATTTAGTAGGAAGTTTTAACATTTGTATAAATTTCAAAGTTATAGCTGGAGAGAAACGAATATTGTTTAAAACAAATTCTTAGTGGTAGTTTATTTCAAGGTTTCTCGATAGCTTGGTGGTGTTGAAAGTTTTCTGAATAGTGTTGTAAACAAAATAATCATTGCTAAATTTCTCGTTAGGCAGACAGAAAATGTGCTCAAATAACATTTATTTTTTGCGAAGGTAGTGACAGGTGAAACAGGCAGGGATCGATTTATGCTAAAGACAGATTATTTATAGCATGCCTTCGAGTGGGATAAAAGATATAATATATTAAGGGTTTTTTTGGCTCTGTAAGAAACTGTGCGACAAGGAAAGATTAAAGTTTATAAGTACGAGTGAGAGGCAGCATGGGTGGAACGAAGATAGATTATTGGATCTCACATATATATAAGAGGGGTAGACGATAGTTTAGAGAGGGAAAATGCTAGTAATGGTAATCGTGATTGTAAACATGGAGTAAAAAGGGAAAGGAGATATTGAATACAGGTTAGACAAGAATACAGCAAATGGGTAGTAGAAATAGAAAATATAGAAAGGGTACAAAAGTAAAAATAGAAAATTTTTGTATGTGAGTTAGAATAAGACAATCTGAATATGTGTATTTTAAAGGCGTGTTTTAGAGTGTAGAACTTGTGTCAGTTTGAGCGAGGGTTTCGGCGAATTTAACATCCGTTGTATATTTTCATAGTAAATCGTTTGTCTGTTTTGAAGATTTTTTAGATTTGAAAACGGTTGGTGCACAGCTGCGAGTTTTAAGTCAAAATTATGAACGTTATCGGAGGAGTTTTCAGAATTACCAACGGTTGAAAGTTGTTTGTGAGCGTGTGGTTTGTAGAATTGTGTTGACGGTTCGAAAATTTACCGAGAAGGTCTATTTGTTTGTAGTGTCGTGCTTTAAGAATTACAACTAGACAAAGGGGCAGGATGTCTATATAAACACTGAATGGCAGTGAGAGGCTCTTTTTTACTTCTCATCCAAGCTTCGAGTAGTATTAGTAAGACAACTACGTAACTAGTGATTTTAATAAATTAATTCAAGTTAATGAAAACGTGCACAAGTTGGTGTATTTTTGCATAAGCAGTACAACAATTTTATACAGTACATTTGAGTATACGAAACTTACTTCAGAACTGTAAGAAGATATTGCTTGCTAATTTTGGTTGTTGGTGCACGATAAGCATTTTTATGGAGCCGTGGGTGTTAACTTGATCGATGTGGTGATATACTGAGGCTAGTTGGATCCGTAGATGAATCTAAGATTTAAAAATACCGCAATTTGGTGGACGATAGACTTGGATAGCAGATTGCCGTCAAGGATAGTATGATTCAACTTGGAGGTTGGTTTCTACACGTGCAGTCATAGTCGAGGATAACATCATCGATGGTTTAGTTGTAGATCCATGTGAGGTGGTGCTTACCAGGTAACAATTTTTGTAAAACTTTATTCTTTTGTGTGCATTTGATGCATTATGACAATTTGGTGCCGTATTGGCATAATTTTAGAAATATTAAGGACAAAAGGGTTTACTTTTAAACTGTTATAGCGTACTTTTTGACCATATTTTTATGTGAGGATTTATAGTTATAAAATAATATTTCAGTATTAGTTTACGTACAAAGTAAAAGGATTTATTGATGATTTCAGTGCAAAAATTAGCACATGTGTACAAAAAGGGTTTTTACAATGAGCTCATATTAGACCTGGGGTTAAAGTAAGAGTGGTTAAGCCCAGATACTTTACTAAATTTATTGATGAGTAGAGTTGTAGTGCAAATATTAGATTGAAAATAAATTATTGTGAAATGTGGATGATTGTAATGTAATCTATGTGTATAATAATTATTAGACAAAGATTATTTTGTTGTATAGAATTTTCTGTTGGAATAAATTGTGTTTAATGTTTGGTAGTCGAGTTTACAATTAATGTGGGCAAAATACCATTTATAAGCTGCAAAACTGAAAAATATCTAGAAAATGTACCGAAAATATGTAACGTTAGCTAATTGCAACTTTCTGTTCTGAAATAATACACTAAGATTTGTAAAATTTCAAGAATGTGTGCTATTTACAATAGTCGTTGTACTGAATGCATGATATATTCAAGGGATGAATGCACTTGATCAATTAGTCCGTTAGCTTTACTGTAATGAGCTTTAGCAAAATATTGGAGATCCTCCAATAAAAAAGCAAAAATGAAGTACCAAAATAGTAAATATGTAAGTTTTAACTGATATACTACATTAGTTTCCATTCGTTTGTTCTTATTTTAAACAACCACGTACTTTTGCACATTGAGCTTAAGTAAGAGTTTAAAAGCCATCTTATATTTTAGAGGCTTCTTGGAGTAAAATTGTAAGGTGCAATAAATTGCTTCAGAATGTCGTACGTTGTGGATCTAATTTACTGACAACGGGGTAACTCAGTGATTTGGCTTTCACGAGGATCGATTACCTACGGCTCCAAGGAAAGTTGTAAAGTTACAATCACCGCAATATTTCCTTGGCACATTTATTTTCCAATTAGAAGATGCAGCTACTGAAGTTAATTATGATAAACTTTACGTAAAAACATTAAAAACGCAAAATAGTAAGTATATACTGAAGTTTGAATAAGATTATTGGTCAAGTCAAATGTGCATGATGTGATATAAACCAACTATCAACAAACATTAATTTTCGGAGTTTTCAACATATATAAAATAGAATAATTTTCGAGAACTATAGGATTTTAATGCTGGTATGACGGAGAGAATTTTATTAAAAGGCTTTCTGAAAGATTCAAAGCACGTTCCTTGAACCGATGCTTTCTCCTTTTATTCAAACTTTCACACTGCTCCGAAAAGTTCATCCCTTGCCATTAAACCAGCTTTCTTACAATGTAGGAAAGTAACTTCTATCCCGAGTTATCAAGCGTAGCGATCTCTTGAAGTGCAACTTATACTTTCATATGCGGCCCGTAAAAAGACTAAAAATATTGGGATCCTTCGATATCTACTTGCCTGGCGATTGTGGAATATTGATTTAATTCCTCTCTGCACACTTTTGTTTTTCACAGATATTGGGGTAGTTTAGTCGAAGTGTTTAGTATGAAGTCGCTCTAAAAAAGTAACGTTATCGCCTCCTGGACTCTTTGCTAATCTTTTACAAACAACAAAAGCCACATTGTTTAGAAATAGTGATTTCCTGCTTTCGTATCTTTTGTTCAATATTAGTAAAGTAAGTGAATCTTAACTACAAGGATTTTTTCGTCATAAACACTTAAATGAAATTGAGATGTCATTTTCATACTTATATATTTTTTATTTAATAGTCTATATTTGTGTATACTTATATTACATGCAGAATATAAATAGAAGCGAACTTAACAAAGTTTAGGCTTTTGAGTCAGCTCTTACACTTAACTAAGTTCACCCCTTTATATGAAAATCTTTAAATAACAACTAATCAACTAAGTCCAACATTACACACTCAATCACATACGCGCACACACAAACACACACACGCACACACACAACACACACAACACACACACACAAACACACACACGCACGCACACACACACGCACACACTCAACATGCTGGGCCTATATGCTCCTTGCGCCGCAAAGCAAATTAATAGCGTGCTAGTAGATGCAACCGATGCGCTTTTCGGAACTTAGCGAACGACGACAACATTCATATACTTGCAGGTATGGAGTTTTGCAGGATTGAACCAGAGATAAGAAAAGAGGAATGGTAGATTACAGTGCAATGAGACGGAATAACCAAATGGTTTTCATTCCTGAAGTTATACTGTCCCCTAGATACAGGTGTTAGTTTAGAGGCAATAGGTACGGAGGACTCCATTTGTGAAGTAGCTTATACATCAACATCGATTGGTGTAATTGCTACCGTTCCCCAAGCTTTTGCCACTCTAACTTTTATAGTAACGCGACAGGTATTCACGACGTGTAATTTCAAATATAAATCTAATACACCTGTTTTGGGTCTTCTGCCAGCGGTCATTAAGTATAAGAGGCGACTCCGTGGCGTAGTTGGTATGTGTGTGACTACTGCGCCCAACGTCCCGTGGTTGAATCCCGACACGGTCCGCTTGAAGAATGTTAGGCGAGCATTTTTCACAAAAATACACTCTCGTTCGGATGAGAGGTAAAATGGAGATCCCGTGTGTGGGTGTTGTCACGCACGTTAAGGATCCCTACCTTGCTGGGAACAGCAAGGGTTCGGCAAAATTCCAAACTTTCCAGGAAAAAAAACTGACTTCCTGGTCAATGTAGTACCTTCGGGTGGAGCATTAAAAATCACATGTAAGGTCATTAAGTATAAGGTGGCTCCGTGGTGTAGTTGATTGCGTGTGACTATTACGCCCGAGGTCCCGGGTTCGAATCCCGACACGGTCTGCTTGAAAAATGTTAGGCGAGCATTTTTCACAAAAATACGCCCTCGTTCGGATGAGAGGTAAAATGGAGATCCCGTGTGTGGGTGTTGTCACGCACGTTAAAGATCCCTACCTTGCTTGGAACAGCAAGGGTTCGGCAAAATCAAATTTTCCAGGTAAAAAAGCTCGCTTCCTGGCCAATGTAGTACCTTCGGGTGGAGCATTGAAAAATCACATGTAAGGTCATTAAGTATAAGGTGGCTCCGTGGTGTAGTTGATTGCGTGTGACTATTACGCCCGAGGTCCCGGTTTCGAATCCCGACACGGTCTGCTTGAAAAATGTTAGGCGAGCATTTTTCACAAAAATACACTCTCGTTCGGATGAGAGGTAAAATGGAGATCCCGTGTGTGGGTGTTGTCACGCACGTTAAAGATCCCTACCTTGCTTGGAACAGCAACGGTTCGGCAAAATTTCAAATTTTCCAGGTAAAAAAGCTCGCTTCTTGGCCAATGTAGTACCTTCGGGTGGAGCATTAAAAAATCACATGTAAGGCCATTAAGTATAAGGTGGCTCCGTGGCGTAGTTCATTGCGTGTGACTATTACGCCCGAGGTCCCGGGTTCGAATCCCGACACGGTCTGCTTGAAAAATGTTAGGCGAGCATTTTTCACAAAAATACGCCCTCGTTCGGATGAGAGGTAAAATGGAGGTCCCGTGTGTGAGTGTTGTCACGCACGTTAAAGATACCTACCTTACTTGGAACAGCAAAGGGTCGGCAAAATTCAAAATTTTTTAGGTAAAAAACTCGCTTCCTGGCCAATGTAGTATCTTCGGGTTGAGCATTTGAAAAAAAATCACATGCAAGGTCATTAAGTATAAAAGGCAGTTGGTGATATAAGACATATCTTTAATGGAATAAAGGCAGAATTAAAAACTGGACTAATGGGACTTTTAGGCAAAAAGGTAGAAAGAGTTTTTTTCTGTTTAAATTGTGAAACAAACTAAATACTTTTCTGTATATTTGCACCGTATTTTCTCGCCATTTTATGTTTGAATAAAAAGACAACATATAGTTTTTTTACTGTTGTGGTAATTTTGATTTCGGTATCTTATAAAAGTATTAATTGAGTGCAGTAATCTTGATGTGCCATCCAGAATGGCATGGCATTTGGAGTCGGGATTAACGGCGACTGATTTTTGTCATCCCATGACTTAACGTTGAAAAGTTATATATTAATTTTATCTAGGGCGGGCACTAAAGCACTAGGTGATCAATGCAAATAAATTTTAACACCACCCGTGTATCAGCGATACTCGCGGTATGTTAAAGTTTCACGAAAATCTTGATTGTACAATAAGAACTGAATCGGCTGCAAGACACTGCCTTGGGGAACACCGGCATTTAAATCATCCCAACGGGAAGAACGGTCATCACTTTCACCAATAACAAATTGCTGACGTGCACAGAGATAGGGCATAACCTACAACAAAGCATTATCATAAAAGTTATTATATATTTTTAACTTAACAAGTATATTTTCAAAATTGATCTTACCAAGGCCGAGCTAAAGTCAAGCAGAACCAGGAGAGTAGTGTGCAGATTGTCGGTAGCCTCAAACAAAATTATGTACTACATGAACCAGTGCGGTCGCGGTACTGTGGTTTCTTCGAAAACCGGATTGCAATTGGTCAAAAAGATCATAAAGGCTAAAACAATCTGACAACTGATGTATTTAAGCGATGAGGACTCTGACAGTATGTTGATGGGTTAGTAATTAGACAAAAGTATAGGGTTTGTTATTTTTGGTAGAGATCGAACCAAGACGTACTTCCAGCACTCCGGAAACGCATTTGTTGCAACGGAACTGTTAATAATTACGACGAATGCATCTAACACAAAAAGGAAAACATGATGCGGTATTGAGATACTTCTTCAGCATCTGTGGCGCGTGTTCTAATGCGTTCTACTGATTTCCGCACATAATCTCTAACTAAATGTATTGTTTTTTGATGCATCAGTTATGCTCGAAATATGGTTATACCCAATGAAAAAGGAAAAAAAAAAGATTTAGACCACTTTACCATGAGAGGAAATTCAGGTTGTTAAAACTTGTATTATATTTAATGGTGGAAAATAGGTCTAGGTCTGTCTTAAACCAGTTTGCCATATCTTATATCACTTTGCCTGTAACTTACGATAATTCTATGCTATCAGGAAAAGTGGCTAAACAGTCATACAACTAATCATTCAGTACTAATGTTTTTATTACAAGAGGAACAAGTTATGTATTACATGTAGAACAACTTCCATGTATAAATTTAATAATGTAAAAATAACAATATATTTTAATGATAGAAGAAATTACTCTAATTCAAAAAGTTGGATAGCTGATACACAATGTCATTAATTTCCAGAACGTACACTTCTTCCAGAAAAACCAATGTCCTCAACAGTGTCTAAAGTGATTAGGCATGATGAACTGGTGGGATAAAGTCCAGTATGTTCAACATATTTTCAATTTTTTCTTTGGTAACTGAACGTCGAGCATTGTACAGTGTTTTTTGATAGATAAGACCAATTGAAACTTGTTCTATATTTCGATGTTTCTTTTCCTTTGCTTTTACCATTTGAGTGATACAGATTGAAGAGGAACGTAATTTTGTATAGATTCCTAATAAAATAATGCGAAGGGTTCTGTTCTTACAAAACTAAACTATTGTGTTTTAGTCATAGAAATTTACTTCCAATTGCATAGACTGCTTATTGTGTTACAGCATCAGTTAGTCGATTTAGAATCTTCTCGTGGCATTTTTGAGATGTAAAATGGGTTTTTGGTTCTACACTTTAATACAGCGTCATTCAAATCATTGTGAGAAAAAATTACTTGTTATTTTTTCATTATATATGATTCTACTGAAGCACCAGTGATTTAAGATCAATGATATCAATTGCAGTTTTAATTTGTGTTAACTTTTGTATGGAAATAACAAAATTCCAGTTGCGATTTGGTGCTATACAAGTGTCACTGTACATCACAACATACTTACAATTTCTTGCTTTAGAAAGTAAGTGCTTTGTAACACAAGAACGTATCTTCTGAGACCCTCAAGATGCAGTGGTCTCATCCCATGTGTACATGTATCCTAAGTCAGTATTTAGTTTGTGAATACTTAAGTTATACGTATAGATGCATATTTCTTTTGTAAATACGCAATACTGGTTGTTGGTTTGGGAAATGGTAGAGCTTTCTCAAGGTCAAAAGTAAATAAGTAAAATATGTGGGTGATTTTTAGATGTAGTAGTATTTTCTTTCGGGGCAGTCCTAGCAGCTTCTGCTTTTCTTAAATGCAATTCGTGCAATGTGATCATACATTTTTTCTTGCTCATTATCAATAAAAGTTAGTTTACTTTTATAAGCCTCACATTTTGATCGTAAGTCTTTTAGCGGAGCATAAAAATTAAGGCTGAACTGATTTAAAAGTCTTACGAAACACTGATTCGCCTACAGGTTTGATTTTATCTGTACCATATTCCAAACATAACTTAGTCATACCAATTATTATCATATCGGAAGGTAAGTATTTTCTATTTTGTTCGTGTACAGTGAGATTGGTTGGCTGGTATAGATTTTATATATTCTCTAACATTAATCCTATTGTCGAGTTAGCTTTAAGCCCGTCCGCACTATTTTAATAAGTAGAAACATATGAGCTAATATGCACTTGCTCGACTGTCACAAAAATAAAGTGATATCTGCTCAAAGTGCATCTATCTATACTTTAAATCTTCTGTAATTGGATTGTGTTGGACAAGATAAACTGTAAGACGTACATTGTAAGTGTTAACTGTTTGCAACTATAATAGTAAGAGTTCAACTCTATAGGAAATTTAAAATAAACTTTGGATTAATACTGATGGTTCAATTTTATTTGTAATAGTGTGTTCAGTCTGTAGTGCCTCTAAAACCACCCCAAACATCCGTCCAGTTTTGTTCACGGGATCATGGGAACCCATTTCAACAATGTCAACTGGATTACCCCGTTTTAATTTTTTTAGGGTGCGGTCTAATCCCTCCTGACTTAACTGATAAGTATCTTTAACATACGTCCTGCATCCTTTAACACTGCTGCCCTGTAAATTATGTGCAAGGAAGGTGTCTGAAAAGGTTTTTTGAGAACTTGTCTTTAAAAGTCAGATATATTGGTCGGGTTTTCTATTTTTAGTTTTCTTAAAATTAAGCTTCTTACGTCTTGGCATTTCATTCCGAATTGATACCGGGATTGGTAATTTTCCACTATAAGGTTTATTATATTGCGGATAAGACATTTGATGTTGCGTTGGTCGCCGAAATATGCTATTAATATGCGTTTAAAGTCTTGCTATTTTTCTAAATCGTCTCGACTGGCTATTAGCGTTAGTGCCCGTCCGGTCAGTTTATTTATTACCAGGCTTAAAAGTAGTACATTTTTTTCGTTATCTCTTGACGTGTAAAAAGTTTTCAAAAATATTTCACTCGCGGTAATGAATTTCATGTTAATGGCTGCTCTCCGTTAAATTGAGGTATACATTCGAGGTAAATTTTCATATCTAAACTTATGATTATTAAGGGTTGCTTTCGCTTTTAAGTAATATCAAACTTTGTATAAATTTTAGATTTATTTCGCGGTTTGGTTTATTACTTTTCAGTTTGGTTGGTATTTGTTATTTCAGGAGTCGCTTTACTTATATTTTATACGTAGTTATACGGTGTTATAATTAAATTGCTGAGTTTCTGCTTGGTAATGTCTGGTCAAATGCTGTAGCCTTGGATTCATTTATTTTTATACTTCGCGGATGTGATAGCTGTCGCGGGTTTTAATTTTCTGAAAGGTTTCTATGTGGATTAATAATTTGTTGGAATAATTGCATTGTACTTTGTACGTTTTGCAGAGCCAGTTACGATTTCATTTTATTTCAGTCCTGCTGATTGATTGAGTTTGTTTTAATTATCTTGTCTCCGTAGCTGTTGTAATTGATAAGTGTATAAAAATGCTATCTTTCAATCATATTCTCTAGTTACCTTGCATGTCTAAATACAGAGTTGCAAGTTTTTAGTCAAGTGCTTTGTTCAATGTTGCCTTTATAATTTATACAATAAAATTTTTTAAATTATAAAGCTGTAAATTCCTAGGAGGTCTCTTTTAGTCTTGTTGACAATTTTAAATAAATTGTGTAATGCTTTTGTATAATTAGATATCCTCGTGCTGAAAAATATTTAATTATACTTCATAGAGTTTGATTTTTCTGAATAGCTCTTATTCTCGGTCTCGTGATAAATGAATTGCGTTTTTTACAATTAATTACTTAGTGCTGAAGTATTTAATCATAAAATGTCACGCTTGGACAAATCTTTTCGGTAATGTAGAAATTTGCCATGAGTGAATGGTTTCCCGTATTAATTTGTATCATTGTCGTGTTTTAAATTTGCACGCTTTGTTTGAATTTGTATTGCGTTAATCTATTAATAGATTGCAAAGATGTTTCAACAATTATACACTAGGTGGTTTAATTATAGAAATTGATGAAGGTTAAACTTTGAATAATTCGTTTTTATAAGCTTGCAGTGATAAGATGATAAAAATTAATTGCATTCTATTTTTGTATTTTTAAATCGTTTTCGTTTTTGTTTTAATAATTCGTAATAATAATTTGTACTACTAATTGCATATATAATTGCGTCTTTTCTGGTTCTCTTGTTTTAAAAATAAGTTCTCGTCATAAACATAATTTCTCTTAATAAATAAGTAAATTATTTTCATAAAATGGCATAAATTGCAATAATTAAAAATCCATACATACATAAAATAGCTTATATCAATAAATTTGTAAAAGGAATAATTGGTTTAAAGATAAACGAACTTACATAATTTTCATCGTCGATTTCTTTTGTTTTCTGACTGTGGGCTTGGTCGATTTTTGTACCTGTCCACGTTATGTTTTTTTGGGCTTGATCGATTCATGTACCTCGTTCAAATTGGTTTGGTTGGGTTTGGTTGATTCTTGTACCTCGTGCAACTTTGTTTGGATTCTTCCAAAATTGGGAATTGAATTCTTGGTCACCAGTTCTCCGATTTTTGGATTCGCAGTGCCTTTCTGGACCCTACCAACTGCGCTAATTACGTTTCGGACCTTGAAAGCGGTCCTTTTATAAACTTCTTCAAAAACTTCGTAAAACTTGTATAAATTAAACTAAGTCGAAAAATAATTTATAATTGAACTAATATTAGGGTGAGTAGCCTAAGCAAACGGCAATGTTAAAGCTGGAATACTCAAGACTGAGTGATGGTCTTGGGGCTCCAGAGGTATTTATGTTGTACCTGCCCCTCACATGTCTGTGGGAACTTGCAGGTTGTGTATGCTTATTTATTAATTTTATTCATTATACAATGTAACATTCTTAATTTCTAAGTAATTGCGGTTTCTTAACCGTCTGTGACCTGCACTTGCAGTATCACTTTACTGTCTGGAATACAATGTATTGCAACCGGTCTCACAACTTGCTTGTGAACTTTTAATAACCTTTCTGTATTTATCCTTGAAATACAATGTTGCATTTGACTTAATAACTTCTTTATAATTTCTAATAATTCCTAGTAAATTCTATTTTGTTATACATATATAGATTGGGGATACATAACTCGCGTTAGATTTACGTCTAGGTGCCGAAGTTTACCTTGATCGTATAGCTAAGAGTTTGCGATTGAAAAATAATCCTTCTGGTAACGATTGGGCAAAATCTTTTCTATCAGGTCATAAGCAAATTTTATCGTAACGTCTAAGTAACAACATTAAGAGAGTCCGTGCTGCAGTTGACGCTGAGATGTTAATACACTTTTTTGATGAATTGTTTATAGCACTTAAAAATCTAAAGCCAGAAGCAATATTTACATACGACAAAAGTAATTTAAACGCCGATTCTGGTAAAAGAAACGTTAAATTTCATAGTGAGTATGAATATCCTCACAACAATAGTATGTGCTTCTACAAACGGTGATATTTTATCGCCGTACTTTGTTTATAAAGCTCTTAATTTATGGGATTCTTGACGTGAAGGTGGGCGAAGAGGTGGTTCGGGGTGTGAGAAAAATGTTCCAAAGGAACACGGTGCAATCAATCTAATCATGGTCGGTTTAATGCTATCTCTTTTACAGATTGATTTATAAGATTTTTACCGCATGCTCAATTAATAGTGGGTAAAGAAGTCTAATAGGTGATAATCTTTCATTTTATTTTAGAAAAAAGTTCGTCAACTTTGTGCGAAAAATAACATTGATTTTATGTGTCTGTCACCAAATGCAACCCACTTCTACCAACCACTCGATGTAAGTATTTTCGGGTCAATGAAAAATTATTGGAAGCAGCTATTAAACTTTCTCTGTAAAAAAAGTATTCTTTAGAGTGTTAAAAAAACTGATAGATTAGCTCCTGTAGCAAACTGAACGCTCAAAAAGCTTTTTGGCCAGTGGAATTGTTCTATTATATAAGCAGAAGCTTCTGGATAAAGTTCCTCATGCACAGGAGAAAGTCCTCAGTGATAGTATTGGTGAAGTTATAGTACATTATTTAAAGGTTCAACGAAATAAAAGAAAACGCGATTTAATAGTAAAAAAGAACACATTACATGTAGTACCTTGAAGGTCAGTTGCCTCTGAAGATTCGCCAGAAAAATATAACCAAACAAGCCTTCAACAAGCAAAAATCAAGCAAGTAGCAAAATTTAAGCAGTAAAAAGGGCGTGATGTAAGATAGATCTCTTTTTGCACAATTTTCATGTTCTGAAAGTGATATTAATGTTCCAAGTTTTATTACGTTTGTTTATTATTATTATTTTTTTACTGTATGTGCCTTGTGCCTCGGAGACTCACTATATGCAAAAGTGTAAAAATTTAACTATATGCATACAAGGGTTATAGGTTTAGCGACCCTAATATCTTTGTAAGTAAGGAGTGTTACGTAGTCTTTAAAACCTTTCATTAAAGCTAAAATAGTTCACATTATGTGAATCATATCAATGTAATAAGGCCAAAAACATTTGTACAACATTACATTCCACTGCCTACAGTTTCTATCTCAGTGTAGTTTCCTTAAATTGCTTAGTCTTTCAATTAGAACAACGAACGCTTCATCTATTGCACGAAACTTCAGTTATTAATTGTTACAATATCAGCACATCGTCTAGTTGCTCAAATTATATTGCAAAAGTTGGACGTGGCATGGTATTGTGGACTTTAATACTAACGTTCAGTTCAAACTAGTAACTTACGCCGTAAGTGTAAAGTATTGAAGTTGTGGAAGAAAAGCGACACCCCTTGGCAAACAACGTCGGCCATTATATATGTCATAGTTAACAAAGTAGCTTATTAACGAAAACGAGTTTATTTAATTTCTTGACAATATTAAAAAAATTACAATTCCATCATGGCAATTAAGTTCAAGCAATTGAGGTCTAAACTAACAACAGATTTAAGATTTATATATTCTGTGCAAACAGTTGTATATGAGGCTTTTATTTTATTTGCGGAAACAATTATTGACGGACGTGAACAGGATATTAGTACAGATTTAGACCATTGTGGCGTCCTCATGCTTTGAGCTTCATTTAGCCCCAAAACGACTGCTATATACGTCAATTATATAAATGGTTGTGCTTCGAGATACACAATTAAGCGTGCCGTACATTTTAATTCACCACTGCAAAAACATTTTAGCTTGCTCGGGTATCGCAAATCAATGTTTTGGTTTATGGTCGCCGTTGAAAGAAAACTCAGAATGCCGTTAGTTTCGAAAGTTAAAGTTATTGCGGCAACGGAGATTTGTGTTGGGTCTATCCTCCATGTGCTATTAGAGAACCACCTGTAACGCGTTGGCGTTACCTGAACTATAGGTCAGATAAGAAGATGTAAATATTAAATTTGGATGGATTTCTGTAAAGGTAATACGGATAACAACGTTTAACAATATTTCTTTTAAATACATTGTAAGCATAATAAACCATGACGATGATTTGTGTTACAACCGAAAATAAAAGCGCATGAAAAGATAATTTACAGGACGACAGTTGTCGCCCGTGCCGATCCTCAAGGATATTGTAACAACACAATGTGCGTGATTCTTACTTCATCAACGTGATAATAACCTTTTATTTAGCATAGATTAAAATATGCTACATTGTATGAACGAAGCTTTGTCCGCGGTTTCCGTGCATGCCAAGAAGGAAGAAATGTTATATAATAAATAAGCACGAAAAAAAGTTCAAGTTCAAAAAGTTATATTGAAACGTCGAAATGCAGTAGTACTAGCAAGTAATAAGGTGGGATGAATGATTAAAGTTAAAAAGAAGCACAGCTTCAAGATGATAATGCGGAGTTCTTCCAAGTAGTTTGCGATTCCCTTTAACTACGTTTGCTAGGGCAGGGTTAAGAATGGATTTGTGGAATTAATGTCGTGTCGAGCGGGAAAAGCGGTAAGATCTAGAGCGTTCACCCTTCAAATACTGTGGGTTCTGTAACGCGTTGTGTCGAAAGAGATGTTGCTTGGAGGAAAGGCTGATGATTTCTGGACATCATTGAGTTTAAAAATATATTGGATATTAAAAAGTGAGCAGAATATGTATCTTTATGTCTATAATTTATAATTATGTATATGTGGGTTATAGATGCAAACGGCTTAGTATTCATGTAGTAGGAAATTACTCAAACATTAAAGTAACTAATATTCCCGACGATCACTGCGACGAAATCAGTATTGACTAAATTTAAGCATAACATTATCGTGCAAAAAAATTGGAACATTTGGAAATATTAAGAAATATGACGGTGTTAATTTTAAATGTAAGCTCTATTAGTGTAATTTAGTATTAGCATAAAAATAAAATTTTAATATTTTTAATGGACAATAGAAAGATAAATGGGAAAGTTGGTATATAAAGGTTTTCTGTGTATTGCTATCAAGGACGTTTCTATAAAATGGGATTTAAATTGTCATGTGTAAGAATATTGGAAACGGAAAAAATGGTGTGATAGTATTATTGGTGGGTTTAATTTTTTTCTTGAGTATGTATATAAACCATTTTAAAATCTATTAGAAAAGTTTTGACACATCTGGCGTGTCTAGTGCTTATGCATTTAATAACCGTTGAACCTATTCCTATGTCGAAGTTATTGCAGATATGTGTATTTTTTAAAGAGATTTTACGAGACCGAATTTACTCAGATGTTCACAGCTACAAAACAAGGCTACTTGTTAATTCCTTTTAATGGAATATACTTGATTAGCCTGCATACAGAACAGCATTTTGCAACATTTAGAACTTCTTGTAGACAACAGATAATGGTCACTCATTTTTAAAAGCGGAGGTCTTCAATTTTTTTGAATGTCTGAAAAAACTTGGAGAATGCATCCTTTACACAGAAAGAGATAGAACATGTAGAAGGAGTTCTAATGCAAGAACACTAGAACTTATACTTATTACAAAGTGCCAAAGACAGGAGCAAATAGATGAACGAACTTAACTTGTTACCGCTGAAATTAGAAAAGTAAAGGATAGAAACAACGTGCGTTACAGTTTCCAGTTCGAAAATCAAGAACGCTGTAAGTATTCAATTATTGGTTACAAGAGTAACTACAAGAGGAAAGTATACGTCTAAATTATAAAATGAGAATTAAATTAAGTAAATTAAAAACAACTTCAAATAAAAATAAATATATGGCTATGTTTTGTGTGTAGAAATGTACCTATTATATTATGCATTCTATATTATATAAATAAAAATTAAAATTGGAAGTTGCTTATTAATTATAGGGTTCTCATAACAGTCAAAGGGAGGTGTACTTAAACGATGACCTTGAAAGGTAGTTCAAACATGGTAGTTGAATCATAGTAATATCTATTTATTGCCTATATGAATTTTGATCATGAATAGTGAAAGGTAAATCATGATAACGTCACGTAATCTTTGAATAAATAACCTTGAAGTTTACAAATCGATCAGAGTAAACCTTGTAGCGCACGCATTCAAAGGGTGATAAGCAAAAGTATCTTCTGCCAGCAGGGGTTCGGGATCTGACCAACTTTGGAAAACATCAGATCAACGTTTTAGCACGCGTCGCATGAGAGAAGAGTACTTACCAGCCCATTAAGAAGTACGTGCACAAGACCTTAATCTTTATCCCGCGCTCTGATTTATAGTAATTATATTTAAGAGTTCATGTTTCTTTTCAATAAGGTAATTGATGGTTTAGTCTTATTTTGTCACCTTGCACAATAAAGAATCCTAGCTAAAGTATATTCTTTACATGTAATAAGTTTGAAGACTTGGGATATTCATGAGGTCAAGCTATACCCTTTCAATTATACTCTTATAATCTTAAATTTTTTTATGGTAAAATACATGCAACATCCAGGTTTTTGTGCTCATACAGACATAGCATCTCTACTCACACTTATCCCAAAATAATGGTTATTATTACAATGTGAGACCTCCTGCAGTTACTGATACGTTTATACATGTCAATTTTTGCAGTTAAAACCATTTGGATGAATATATTCTAACACTTAAATTTTCTCTAGCTACAAGTGGTATGCAAAAAAATTTTTTCTATTAAGTATCGATCTACTATTGTCCGACTTTATTAGATTGTCAGTCAACATGTTTTGCAACACTTACGTGTTTCTGAACCGTTATATTTACAACGTCGTCCTCTGTTGACTATATCACCACACGCAGAGCACTGAACAAACAGGATTTGCAGTTGACTATACCAGAGTACACGAGCTGGAAATAGAACAAACCAAAAAATCTCGGGAAATTTCAACTAAGTTTTTGTGCTACCCAAAAATTTGTACTTTCATTGGTTAAACTAAATTTGAAGATTCTTTTACAATCGAAAACTCAAAAAACGTATTTCATTGGTTAAATACATCATTAACGTTTTTCAACACAGGAAGAATAGGAAATGGAAGTGTATAAATATAATTACAAATTCTGCAGAAGACATTCGTAGTGCTCACCATAGCCTAGGAATCCTCTTGCGGTGCTCTTCATAGCCTGCAAAATCCTACCAACCAGCGCTCTCCATAGCCTGCTATACTTCGAAACGCAGCGCTCACCATAGCCTGCGAATTCTCCGACGGTGACGCTGTCCGACACCATACGCAGGGCACGTCATTTATAATTCATCAATCTATAATTAACAAACCACGTATGAACGTTAAGCTCCGTTCCATACTTCACCGACAAGTCGTTTCTGTAATTGCATCTGTCAAACTATACCACCAAGACAACATCCTCGTAGAGGCACCACGACTACGAAGCCTGCCGAAGAGTTCAGAAGACAACCGAAGACCTTCTGAACCCTTTATACCTGTATATATTGTAAATTAGCAGTTTTTAAGTTCATATAAATTCATTTGTAACGTAATGTTGACCTACAATTAAAACACGAAGCTTTCCGAAGAGATCCGAAAACCACCGAAGATGTCTGGACCTCTTCAACCTGTACATATCTCCTAATCATCGTTGTTCAAGTTCGCACTGGGCGTCATAAGCAACTTCCGAAGAACCTCAAAGACCACCGAAGACATACAACCCATTAAACTGTACATACATTCAATTAATCAGTGTTTAAGTTTATTTCCGGTTCCACAAGCAACCATGAAGCCACCCAAAGACTTCTGAAGATTACCGAAGACTTCCGAACTGTTCAAATATTAAAATCATTCAATTTCACTTTTATTTTATGTATTTATGAAGTTTATAATAATGTTTGCTTGTAATTATTAAACGAATAATCAAGCCAAGCCTACATGCTTTCAGACGCCGCCACTCGAACGATAACACCTCAAACATTACAATTTTTGCATTACTCAAAGCAAGTCATTAATGTACATATAAAAAGGAAGTGTGCCTAAGATCGGACTTTGCGGAATGCAAACACTAAGTGATTGCTAGTGACCATTAACGTTACTTATTTGTACTACAAATTTCTTACATTGTCGGTAGTTCAAGTAATTGCAGTGATTCCCCTCTAAATCCATATTTCTAAGTTTATTTAACAATAACAGATAATCTAGTTTTTCAAACGCTCTTGGGAAAACTATGAATATACATAAAATATTCAGGTGTTTTTTAAAGTTGTTGTAAATAAACTTTGAAAAAATATGAATATTTAGTTGTTCCTTTACAAAACCTAATTCTTCCGTGGTAATAATAGAATTTATTTTTAAAAAATTTTATATATAAGCCAAAATGTTTTTGTAAAAGTTTCTGTGATTGATAATGTTGATATTGCATATGGATATTCGTGAAACTTCTTTTCCTATGAATTGGCATAACCTTTTGAATTTTCATTTTTGTTGGAGTAACTCTGGTCTTAATTATCGAATTAATTAGTCCAGTAATTTCAGTAGGCGTTTCATCCTTTAAGAATATGATACTCATTGGTCTAATTTAAACGAGGTCTAATTAATGCCTTGTTTAGTTAATTTATTAAGTTCTCCACGTACAAACCCTTCATCAACGTGTTTCATACGCAAACTACAGATAATCTGAGTAATTAGGTTAAGTCTCTCCTAAAAACTTTCATCACGCTTGTGTATAATGGGGTGGACACGATTGTAAAAAAACAATGTTGCGACTGATGATATAATAGTAGATGACTTTGAATAACGGTGTCAAAAAGTAATTTTCATTTGCCTGTATGTTTTTCAAATACTATCTAGTATTTTGAGTTTCAAGTACGTTGTAATAAGAAACTTTGACTCGTTTTTTTAACTACATTTTTCAGTGTATGTATTTTGTAATTTGTATTTCAAATACCGTAAAAAGCCGGTAGTAGATAAGCTATGGGAGTACGAGCACTAAACGTGTAATTTTTACATGTATTTTCTTATGGAAAAATTTAAGGTTCGTTTTGCACTTTTTTGTGCACTACATTGAAATCATGATAAGGAGGATCTGTGCGTCAATTTAGGCCACATTTCAGCCCAACACCCCGACGGGAGAGTCTATCACAATCATATTTTAATAATAGAATAACGCTAATATAAACTATATAAAGTTTTATTGAGAATAATATATTTACAATCAATATTCTACATTTGTAATAAGTATTATATTTCATCTTGCTCCATAATTGAATAACGTCCAACAGGTACTGTTGCATATTAACCAGGAAGTAAGTGGCGATTATTATCATGAGAGGTTAGAGCAATCTTCTCCTAAGCGATTGTGTGAACTTGTAATCTTCTATACATCTGACATAATCTTCAAACGTAATTCTATTCTTTACTATAGATTTCTTAACTTTTTTAATTTTCTTTGTAACGCTAACGTTTTGGACAGCATGTGATCGTGTATATGATTTGTCCTCTTCTATCAATCGTGAGAATTCAACATTCTTTTCTTCAGGCGTTTTAAAAATTTTTGCAACATACATCTTTGATCGT
Organism: Platerodrilus igneus; assembly: GCA_036346225.1. NCBI lineage: Eukaryota > Metazoa > Arthropoda > Insecta > Coleoptera > Lycidae > Platerodrilus > Platerodrilus igneus. The sequence goes on from JARFIW010001107.1 coordinate 1,088,046, forward strand.
AACCCAATGAACTCTGTTATAATGGAACCATTATCTTCGTTTTTCATCATACCCAATACTCTTTGTTAATTAGTGGAATTCCATAAATGTTGTTGGAAGGATAGTGCGATGTGCCAAAGTACACGATGCAATCTCGCTTCACGATTTCATAAGGATCATGATATATAATGTAGATTAGGCTATCCGTATCTGTGTAAAAAACTCGGCACCCATCTCCAAAACGGCGTTCATGTATCCATAGTGAAAATCATAAATAGTTTACTTGGCTATAACGAGGATACACATTCCAACATATATAGGTTTATTAATTTAAATTTCCGATTTGAGAAGTTCCACTGCAGTAAGGCTTTTGTCGAAAATTGAAACATTTTTGAATAGAGGGTTAGATATTCTAGCTTCAGCACCATATCTTCTTTCCCAATTTCGTACAAGTTTTACTTTACAATGTTTGTGTATATTCTCCATCGTCTTTCCGAAGACAGCATTATTCATTAGCTTAAACAGGTTCTTCTCTAATTTATTCCTTGCTTGTTTCCGAAGTTCAGTATTGAGGTCAGTGTAAGATTTTAGCCAACACCTCTGTTTAAATTTCAGCACACGCTGGATTCTTGCTAATTTAAAACCAATCAAAAGACTTGCTTAGGTTTCTGTAATGCAACATATCTTATTTTTGAATTCAACGTCGACATTAACTTAGTACCTTGGGCTTTCAATGTTGGTGGTCGTCCAGACTTCGGATCAATGTGCTTGGGACAGATTTGGATGTCCTTATTTAGACCATGTATTTGTTCGCGGTACTCCAAATCCACCTACAAGATATAGCCTTCAGGAGCATAATCAGGAACTGATGTCACATCAATGTTAGTATCGGTCCATTCAAATCTCCCATAGGGTAGAAGCTGACTCAGGGCCCATCCATACTGATTTTTGACATCGTAATACATAAGGTCTACGTCAGGATTGGAGGGATCATATGTAGGTAAATACTTATTGCGACCCTAATATTTTTGTAAGCAGGGAGCGTTACGTAGTCGTTAGAGCCTTTCATTAAAGCTAAAATAGTTAACATTATGTGAATCATATCAATGTAATAAGGCCAATAGCATTTGTACACCATTATATTCCACTGCCTACAGTTTCTATCTCAGTGTAGTTTCCTTAAATTGCTTAGTCTTTCAATTACAACAACGAACGCTTTATCTATTGCACGAAACTTCAGTTATTAATTGTTACAATATCAGCACATCGTCTAGTTGCTCAAATTATATTGCAAAAGTTGGACGTGGCATGGTATTGTGGACTATAATACTAATGTTCAGTTCAAACTAGTAACTTACGCCCTAAGTGTAAAGTATTGAAGTTGTGGAAGAAAAGCGACACCCTTTGGCAACATCGGCCATTATATATGTCATAGTTAACAAGTAGCTTATTAACGAAAACGAGTTTATTCAATTTCTTGACAATATAAAAAAAGAACAATTTCATCATGGCAATTAAGTCCAAGCAATTGAGGTCTAAACTAACAAGAAGTTTAAGATTTATATATTCGCTGTAAACAGTTGTATATGACGCTTTTATTTTATTTGCGGAAACAATTAATGACGGACGTGAACAGGATATTAGTACAGATTTAGACCATTGTGGCGTCCTCATGCTTTGAGCTTCATCTAGCCCCAAAACGACTGTTATATACGTCAATTCTACAAATGGTTGTGCTTTGAGATACGCAATTAAGCGTGCCTTACATTTTAATTCACCACTGCAAAAACATTTTAGCTTGCTCGGGTATCGCAAATCAATGTTTTGGTTTATGGTCGCCGTTGAAAGAAAACTCAGAATGCTGTTAGTTTTGAAAATTAAAGTTATTGCGGTAACGGAGATTTGTGTTGGGTCTACCCTGCATGTGCTATCAGAGATCCACCTGTAACGCGTTGGCGTTACCTGAACTATAGGTCAGATAAGAAGATGCAAATATTAAATTTGGATGGATTTCTGTAAATGTAATACGGATAACAACGTTTAACAATATTTCATCTAAATACATTGTAAACGTAATAATCCATGACGATGATTTATGTCACGAACGCAAATAAAAGCACATGAAAAGGTAATTTACAGGACGACAGTTGTCCGTGCCGAACCTCGAGGATGTTGCAACAACACAATGTGCGTGACTGTTACTTCATCAACGTGATAATAACCTTTTATTTAGCATAGATTAAAATATGCTACATTCTATGGACAGAGTTTTGACCGTAGTTGTCGTGCATGCGAAAAAGGAAGTAGTGTTATATAATAACTAAGACTGAAAAAGTTTAGAAAGTTATATGGAAACGTCGTAATGCAGTATTACTAGCAAGTAATAAGGTGAATTAATGATTAAAGTAGAAAAGTAGCACAGCTTTAAGATATGAATGCAAACTTCTCATAAATGGCATGCGATTCCCTTTAACTACGTTTGCAGGAAATTACTCAAACATTAAAGTAACTAATCTGCTCGATGATGACAGTGACAAAACCAGTGTTGACTAGATTTAAGCATAATGTTATCGCGCAAGAAAATTGGAACATGTGCGAATATAAAGAAATATGTCGGTGTTAATTTTAAATGTTAGCTCTATTAGTGTAATTTAGTAATAGCTTTAAAGTGAAAATTTAGTATTTTGAATGGACAATGGAATGATAAATGGAACAGTTGGTATATAACGGTTTTCTATGTATTGCTATTAAGGACGTTTCCATGAAATGGGATTTAGATTGTCATGTATAAGAATATTGGAAGGGGGGAAAATGGTGTGATAGTATTAATGGTGGGTTTAATTTTTTTCTTGAGTATACATATATAAATCATTTTAAAATCTACTGAAAAAGTTTTGACGCATCTGGCGTCTCTAGTGCTTTTGCATTTACAGTTAATAACCGAAGAGCGTATTCCTATGTCGAAGTTATTGCAGGGATGGGTATTTTTCAAAAAGATTTTACGAGACCGAGTTTACTCAGATGTACGCAGTTACAAAACAAGGATGTTTGTTAATTCCTCTTAATGGAATGGATTGGATTTGTCTGCATACAGCATTTTTCAACATTTAGACAACATATAATGGTCACTCATTTTCAAAAGTGGAGGTCTGCAGTTGTTTAGGATATCTGGAAAAGCTTGGAGAATGTATCCTTTACACAGAAAGAGATAAAACAAGTGCAAAAGATTCTAATGCAGGAACAAAAGAGCTTATACTTATTACAAAGTGACAACGACAGGAGCAAATAGATGGATGAACTGAACTTGTTACTGCTGAAAATAGAAAAGTAGAGAATAGAAACAATGTGCGATATATTTTCCAGTTCGAAAATTGAACGCTGTGCGTATTCAGTTATTTGTTACAAGAGGAACTACAAGAGGAAAGTATACGTCTAAATTATAAAATGAGAATTAAATTAAATAAATTAAAAACAACTCCGAATAAAAATAAATATATGGGTATGTTTTGTGTGTAGAAATGTACCTATTATATTATGTATTCTATATTATATAGATAAAAATTAAAATTGGAAGTTGCTTATTAATTATAGAGTTCCCACAACAGTCGAAGGGAGGTGTACCTAAACGATGACTTTGAAAAGTAGTTCAAATATGCTGGTTGATCACATAGCAATGTCTATTTATTGGCTTTATGAATTTTGTTCCTGAATAGTGAAAGGTAAATCGCGATGACGTCACGTAATCTTTGATTAAATAACTTTGAAGATTACAAATCGACCAGAATGAACCTTGAAACGCACGGATTCAAAGGGGTGATAAGCAAAAGTATCTTCTGCTAGAAGGGGTTCGGGATCTGACCAACTCCGGGAAACATCGGATCAACGTTTTAGCACGTACCGCTTGAGAGAAAGGTGCTTACCAGCCCATCAAGAAGTACGTGCACAAGACCTTAACTTTTATCCCGCGCTCTGATTTATAGTAATTATATTTAAGAAGTCATGTTTCTTTTAAATAAGGTGATTGGTAGTTTAGTCCTATGTTGTCACCTTGCACAATAAAGAATCCTGGTTAAAGTTTCTTCTTTACTTGTAATAAGTCGGAGGACTAAACCCTCTTGATTATACTCTTATAATCTTAGATTTTCTTATGGTAAAGTACATGCAACAGAAAAGTTTTTGTGCTCATACAGACATAGCCTCTCTACTCACACTTATCCCCAAATATTGGTTAGTATTACAGTGAGAGATTTCCTATATGGTTACTGATACGTTTATACATGCTAATTTTTGCAGTTGAAACCATTTGGATGAATATGTTCTAACACTTAAATTTTCTCCTGCTACAAGTAACATGGGCAAAAAAATTTTTCTGTTAAGTATCGATCTGCAATTGTCCGACCACTTTATTAGATTGTCAGTCAACATGTTTTGCAGCACTTCCCTGTTTCTAAACTGTTTTAATTACAATATCGTCCTCAAACATTACAATGTTTGCATTACTCAGGCCAAATCATTAATGTACATATAAAAAAGAAGTGGGCCTAAGACCGGACCTTGCGGAATGCAAATACCAAGTGATTGCTGGTGACCATTAACGTTAGTTGTTCGTATTACAAATTTTCTACATTGTCGGTAGTTGCAAGTAATTGCAGTGATTCCCCTCTAAATCCATATTTCTAAGTTTATTTAACAATAACAGATAATCTAGTTTTTCAAACGCTCTTGAGAAAACTATGAATATACATGCGTTTTTATAAGTTGTTGTAAATGAACTTTGAAGAAATATGAATTTTCATTTTCAATGCAATAACCCTGGTCTAATAATCTGATTAATTAGTCCACTAATTTCAGTAGGCGTTTCATCGTTTAAGAATATGATACACGTCGGTCTAATTTAAACGAAGCCTAATTAATGCCTTGTTTAGTTCATTTTGGTAAGTTCCCCACGTACAAACCCTTCACCAACGTGTTTCATACGCAAACTACTGGTAATCGTAGTAATTAGGTTAGGTCTCTTCTAAAAACTTTCATCACGCTTGTGTATAATGGGGTAGACACGATTGTAAAAAAAAAGGTTGCGACTGATGATATAATAGTAGATGACTTTGAATAACAGTGTCAGAAAGTAATTTGCATTTAACTGTATGTATTTCAAATACTCACTAGTACTTTGAGTTTCAAATACGTTACAATAAGAAATTTTGTACCGTTTATTTTAACTACACTTTTCAGTGTATGTATTTTGCAATTTGTATTTCAAATACTTTAAAAAGCGGGTAGTAGATAAGCTATGGGAGTACGAGCACAAAAAGCGCAATTTCTACATGTACTTTCTTATGTAAAAATTCAAGGTTTGCTTAGTATTTTTTTGTACCCAACATTGAAATCCCAATAAGGAGGTTCTGTGCGTCAATTCAGGCCACTTTTCAGCCCAACACCCCGACGGGAGAGTTTATCACATTCAGTTTCTAAGAATAAAATAACAATAATATAAATTATATAAAATTTTATTAAGAATGATATATTAACAATTAATATTCTACATTTGTAATAAGTATTATATTTCTTCTTGCTCCATAATTGAATTATGTCCAACAGGTTGTGTTGCATATGAACCAGGAAATAAGTGACGTTTATCATCATGTGGGCTTAGAGCAATCATCTCCTGAGCGATGGTATGAACTTAATGCTTGGTCGACTGAATTAGACTCTGAGTAACAAATACTTCCTTGTAACCTTCTGCAAATGTGACATAATCTTCAAACGTAATTCTATTCTTTACCACAGATTTTTTAACTCCTGTAATTTTCTTTGTAACTCCAAAGTTTTGGACAGCAAGTGATCGTGTATAAGATTCATTCTTTTCTATCAATCGTGAGAATTCAGTCTCTTTTCCTCAGGCGTTTTAAAATTTTTGTCACATACATCTTAGATCGTAACCCAATAAAATCTGTCATAATGGAACCATTATCTTCGTCTTTCATCATCCCCAATACTTTTTGTTAAGATTGTAACATTTTTGAATGGAGTTTTAGATATTGCAGCTTCAGCACCATATCTTCCTTCCAGTTTCGTACAACTTTCACATTACAATGTTTGCGTATATTCTCCATCGTCTTCCCTAAGACAGCATTATTCATCAGCTTGAACAAGTTCTTCTCAAATTCATTTCTTGCTCGTTTTCGAAGTTTAGTATTGAGGTCTATGTAAGATTTTAGTCAACACCTTTGTTTAAGTTTCAGCACACGCTGAATTCTTGCTAATTTAAGACCATTTATCAAGGCTTGCTTTAGATTTTTGTAGTGGATCACATATCTCCTTTTTGAATTCAACGTCGGTATTAACTTAGTACCTTGGGCTTTCGATATAGGTGGTCGTCCAGTCTTCGAATCAATGTGCTCGGGACAGAGTGGGATGTCATGTAGATCATGCATTTGTTCGGGGTACTCTAAATCTACCTCCAAGATATAGCCTTCAGGAGCATCATCAGGAACTGATGTTACATCGATGTTAGTATCGGGTTATTCAAATCTCCCATAGGAGCTGACTAATGGCACATCCATACTGATTATTGACATTGTAATACATAAGGTATACGTCGGGCTTGGATGGAACATATGTAGGTAAATACTTATAGTTAACCAATGCACGTCGTTGCGAACACACTTAACTAAGATCTCTTTGTTTATCCTTCTCAATGAACAAGAGTTGATCAATATCAGTTAGAAGTACCAGCTTCTGGCGCGTATGCTTCTTTATTGCGTCCTAAGTATACCCAGGTAGTGTATAGTAGTGGGTAGGGTCAAGCCCATATTTCGTAAAACAGCTTGTCCGGAATTGCTCCAAAACTTCAGCCAATAACATCACATCAGTCTTGAGATATAAGTCAGAATGTTGACTCAGGTTTCGAATACTAAATGCTTCCCACACTGTCTGGTCATGCGCGTACAGTTTTTTTGTAATTCCTTTATCTTCCAACTTATTGTAAAACCCTTGTTGACTAGGTAGTTTGGTGTAATGAAGTTTTTCAAAAGAATCAACAAAATCGTATGAATAGGCACCTTTTTGCGTCAATAATTTAAACTGATCGTCACTTAAATATGTAGATTCACTTTTTAGTAGTGGATATGTGTTTAGATATGACCCCAGTGTTTCTAAAGATGAGGTCATAAAGCGGAAACTGTTGATAAATCTATAGTTGACCAAGTTCTCAGGTTGAGTAGGTCGGTAAACGTCCGAATAAGGACTGACTCATAGACAAATCGGAGGCAGGGAAAATCTAGAATAATTATAAACTCAGATTCTGAACCTGTCTTCACTTCTATAGTAACTGCTAGAATATTTACCAAATAAAATAAGAGAATAATCAACCTGAACCTTAAACCTGTTTTCATGCAGGCACATGTATAGATTAACCTACTTGTACTTTGAACCCATGCATTTTTTTATATAGTTGCACGGAAACGTCCAACATATCATCTTCAAATTCAATAACTACTAACACCGTCACCACCACCACCGCCACCTCTGCCGTCACCACTTCCAATTACGTTACTAACCTATGACGTTACATTCGTCATTTTGATTACGTCGCAACACCACCGAAAGATCCAATAATAAACGTAACTTTGTAAATCCCAGCAAGGTTACCCATTATGGTGATTAACAAAATGCTTATTAAGGTAATAGGTTCATAAGCAACACCCCCGATTAGCTATCATTACGATAATTGCTTTTAAAGTGTACCATTAGTATTCAAATAATAATTATCGTTATACGTAATTACCTTTACAAATTATAAAAAGGTAATTAACAGTACAAGAATCAACAGGAAAAATATGTTAATAATGATGCAATATAATTTATGTACAACTTTATTAAAATAATACATATATTTAATAGACATTTAATCTATTAACAAAATTCATTTCGAATAAATACAACATTCTGTCGAGCGCATGTTAAATTGTTATCTTCGTGTAGTAGGAAATGACTTGAATAAGCGCCATTCCTTCGCAACTGCTTTAGGCTTGGAACTCCGAACATTTCCATGTTTATAACATCATTGCACGTCATACACTTGGATATTATACGTTGCTTTTCCAGTCCTTTCACAATAATTGTAACATGAGGCGGTAAAATAGTTTGCAGGTATAACGTGAGAACATCTGGTAATAACAGATTTGTTGATAGGTTTTCCCAGTTAAGCCCGTGCAAGTACTTTTGAAGCCATGCGCAATGTTTCTTGAAACGGTGAAGCGGTGAAGATTGTATAAATTGGTTTACTGTGGAACTTCGACAATTTACAGAAAGCGTTGAAACTGTATTTATGTGTCCCTATGATATAGCTCCATTAACACTAGAGCAACAAACTGATTTTGAAGCAGCTTCTCACTGCCATATTTGTGAACGACCGTTTGGTTTAGAAGATATTCACGATCATCATCATTTAGTACCCACCAACAACTACAGAGAACCTGCGCATAAAAGTTGTAATAATAAGTAACAAGATTCGCATACAAAACCTGTGGTTTTTCATAACCTGAGTGGTTATGAAAGTCATTTCCTAATCAAAAGCATCGTTGTAGATATGCATGGTCGTGGAAGTACTGCCGACAACTAAAGAAATATATATATATATATATATATATATATATATATATATATATATATATAATAGAGAAGAATAATCCACATTTGGAATGCAAAATCAGAGGTTGCAGGTTCAAATCCTGCTGTAGCCGTTCTTTTAGTGGTTTTCAATTACTAGTTCGATTTGAAATGGTAATTCAACTTTAAATACAAAGTTGGGTTTTCATTTCATCTTAATAACTAGTAATATATATATATATATATATATATATATATATATATAAATAAAAATATTTAGAAATCTTGTGGGGTTTATTTCGTCCAAATATAATATTTATATAAATGTCATTTTAACTGACGTTTCGGAAAATATGTTTCCTTAGACTTAGTTCTGAAAATAATTTAAAGGTTACAATATTTGGAGAATTTCTTATATCTAAACTTACATTTACTTGACATATGATTGTTGATGTTATAGTATGGTCTTATGAAATTTGTACATTATTTTGTTTTCATAGAAAATGCTATCCTAACTAGGTTCTAATACTAAATTTCTAACAGATAATTATAATTGGAAGTTTAAAATATAAAAATTGAAAGCATTGAAAAGAAAAAATTGTTGTTAAATACTAATAATCTACTATAAACATTAATAATACTTGTAATTATATCTAATTCTTAATTTAACTTCGATAATATATATGTCTTTTTAGTGTATGTAATGGTTTTATGATTATTTTAGTTAGGGAAAGTGGTAGTATTTAACAGCAATTTTTTCTTTTCAATGCTTTCAATTTTTATATTTTAAACTTCCAATTATAATTATCTGTTAGAAATTTAGTATTAGAACCTAGTTAGGATAGCATTTTCTATGAAAACAAAATAATGTACAAATTTCATAAGACCATACTATAACATCAACAATCATATGTCAAGTAAATGTAAGTTTAGATATAAGAAATTCTCCAAATATTGTAACCTTTAAATTATTTTCAAAACTAAGTTTAAGGAAACATATTTTCCGAAACGTCAGTTAAAATGACATTTATATAAATATTATATTTGGACGAAATAAACCCCACAAGATTTCTAAATATTTTTATTTACATATTAATACGTCCAGGAATATACTACGAAACATATAATTAAAATGTGCTTTTACCAACATATTAAAAATAAGTTTGGAGAAGATATCTTAAGATCTATGAAAAGATGGGCTAGTATAACATCAAAATTAGCTAACATTAACAATAGGACATATTTCTTAGAAAGATGCAGGAGAGAGAAGGTATTACCAGATCATATCTGCCACAACACAATAAATTGTGACAACCTTTTAATCACAAACAGTGGTAAACTATTTTATAGAATAAGTAGATTTCAAGCTAACATGAAGACCAAGATACTAAGTTTAGAAATTGAAGTTACTCATTCTAAACAAGTACAACTTACACAAGAACTGTATAAAATAAAAACAAACCTCCAAAATTTATTACCTTTGGAATACTTTCAAGATTTCAATTACAAACAAAATTCTTTTTACAATAAACGATTCATCCAGATTAGAAAAATTAATATAAAAAAGTTCAACAAAATTAAAAACGATTTAAAAACAAAAAATCCTTTATTTTTGGATAATTCAAAGTGGATAGTAAATACTTCTGACATTGCAATACCATCTGATATAAGTGATTTTTTATCTATGGGTCCTAAATTCAACTTACCAGTTACCAACGAAAATATTCATATTGGTAAATTACTTGCTAGCATTGAAGATATTTTAGAAGAGCATGATGAAGACACCAAAAACAAACTTAGAGCACAAGTGACTAACAAAGTTACAAATTTCTTATTAAATCCTAAAAATTCAAATAAGTATAATACTAGTTACAAAACTAAATGTAAGGTAGATAAATTTTTTAAAAGCACACCGAGAATTAATAGTTACCAATGCCGATAAGGGTGCAGTAACCGTTATTATGACACGCAAACAATACAACACCTTATCTGAAACATTATTAAATGATACAACTACTTATAAAAAGATAAACAAAGATCCAACTTTTACGATACAAAAGAAAGTTAATGAACACCTTAAATTATTAGAATCCAAGAATAGTATTACAAAACAACAAAAGAATGAACTTACTCAAAATAACTCTATTCCAGGCAAATACTACGGACTCCCAAAATTCACAAACCCGAACTATCACTCAGACCTATTATCTCGTCTCTTATGACCCCAACGTACAACTTAGCGTCATTTCTATCCACAATCTTAAGCACAGCATTTCCATTTGAGTCCAGTTATAACATCGAAGATTCTTTCACATTTGTCAAACTCTATACAAATTATGCTATTCCTAACGATTATATTTTAATATCATTAGACGTCAAATCCTTATTTACCAACATACCGACAGAATTAATTATTAGTATTTTGAAAGAAAAATGGGATGTAATTAAACAACATTGTAAGTTTTCACTTAACCTATTTATTAGTAGTATATATTTAGTGATCAATAATACACACTTTACATTCCAAAATCAATTTTAACAACAAATATCTGGTACACCCATGGGTTCCCCGATCTCACCAATTCTTGCTCAAATAGTTATGGACAAATTGATCGATACTATAAAACCACAGTTATCCTTTCAACTAGAATTTATTGTAAAGTACGTAGATGACATAATTTGTTCTGTTCCAAAAGACAAAATTGAAGAAACTTTACGGTATTTAACAAATTTCATCCAAAACTTCAGTTTACCATTGACATTGAAAATAATAGAAAAATAAATTTTTTAGATACAATGGTTATAAGAGATTCTGATAATAAACTTATATTTGATATATACAAGAAACCCACAAATTCAGGCCGATATCTAAATTTCAAATCAAACCACTCCTTCAATCACAAAATTAATGCTGCCTTAACATTAAAAGACAGAATTACAAAAATTTGTAATCCGATTTTCCTTGAAGTAAATCTACAACAGACGCTATTAAACAATGGATACCCTAAAGAATTAACCAATAAATTGATTTACCAAACAAAACAGTCACAGCCTAAAAATATACAATCTCAACCTATCAAATATAAAACACTACCGTACATACAACAACTAACACCGTCTTTAATAAAAATGTTACAAACTTCAAAAATTAAAATTTCAACTAAATATGAAAATAACATCAAACGCAGTTTTACAAAAATCAAAGACAAAACTCCAAAAGCACTACAAAGCAACATCATATATAATATCCCCTGCAGTTGCAACAAACAATATATAGGTCAGTCCAAACAGTGGTTGAGAAATAGAATTACACAACATAAAAGTGACCGAAAACTAAATAAACGCTCATGTGCTTTATCTATTCATTTAAATGATTATCACCACCAAGCAGACTTTGACAATACAAAAATATTGGATATAGAAAAAACATATAAAAATAGACTATTTCTAGAAAGCTACCATATACAAAAACAACCCAACACTATTAATTTTAAAAACGATATAGATAACCTAAACAAAAGTTACGCATTTCTATTCTCTTTTAATAATTTATAATAACACTACCACTTACCCTAACTAAAATAATCATAAATCCATTACATACACTAAAAAGACATATTTATTATCCACCACACTCAGACAGTAGTAACGCCCACACATATACATCGAAGTTAAATTAAGAATTAGATATAATTACAAGTATTATTAATGTTTATAGTAGATTATTAGTATTTAACAACAATTTTTTCTTTTCAATGCTTTCAATTTTTATATTTTAAACTTCCAATTATAATTATCTGTTAGAAATTTAGTATTAGAACCTAGTTAGAATAGCATTTTCTATGAAAACAAAATAATGTACAAATTTCATAAGACCATACTATAACATCAACAATCATATGTCAAGTAAATGTAAGTTTAGATATAAGAAATTCTCCAAATATTGTAACCTTTAAATTATTTTCAAAACTAAGTTTAAGGAAACATATTTTCCGAAACGTCAGTTAAAATGACATTTATATAAATATTATATTTGGACGAAATAAACCCCACAAGATTTCTAAATATTTTTATTTACATATTAATACGTCCAGGAATATACTACGAAACATATAATTAAAAATGTGCTTTTACCAACATATTAAAAATAAGTTTGGAGAAGATATCTTAAGATCTATGAAAAGATGGGCTAGTATAACATCAAAATTAGCTAACATTAACAATAGGACATATTTCTTAGAAAGATGCAGAAGAGAGAAGGTATTACCAGATCATATCTGCCACAACACAATAAATTGTGACAACCTTTTAATCACAAACAGTGGTAAACTATTTTATAGAATAAGTAGATTTCAAGCTAACATGAAGACCAAGATACTAAGTTTAGAAATTGAAGTTACTCATTCTAAACAAGTACAACTTACACAAGAACTGTATAAAATAAAAACAAACCTCCAAAATTTATTACCTTTGGAATACTTTCAAGATTTCAATTACAAGCAAAATTCATTTTACAATAAACGATTCTTCCATATTAGAAAAATTAATATAAAAAGTTCAACAAAATTAAAACGATTTAAAAACAAAAATCCTTTATTTTGGATAATTCAAAGTGGATAGTAAATACTTCTGACATTGCAATACCATCTGATATAAGTGATTTTTATCTATGGGTCCTAAATTCAACTTACCAGTTACCAACGAAAATATTCATATTGGTAAATTACTTGCTAGCATTGAAGATATTTTAGAAGAGCATGATGAAGACACCAAAACAAACTTAGAGCACAAGTGACTAACAAAGTTACAAATTTCTTATTAAATCCTAAAAATTCAAATAAGTATAATACTAGTTACAAAACTAAATGTAAGGTAGATAAATTTTTAAAAGCACACCGAGAATTAATAGTTACCAATGCCGATAAGGGTGCAGTAACCGTTATTATGACACGCAAACAATACAACACCTTATCTGAAACATTATTAAATGATACAACTACTTATAAAAAGATAAACAAAGATCCAACTTTTACGATACAAAAGAAAGTTAATGAACACCTTAAATTATTAGAATCCAAGAATAGTATTACAAAACAACAAAAGAATGAACTTACTCAAAATAACTCTATTCCAGGCAAATACTACGGACTCCCAAAAATTCACAAACCCGAACTATCACTCAGACCTATTATCTCGTCTCTTATGACCCCAACGTACAACTTAGCGTCATTTCTATCCACAATCTTAAGCACAGCATTTCCATTTGAGTCCAGTTATAACATCGAAGATTCTTTCACATTTGTCAAACTCTATACAAATTATGCTATTCCTAACGATTATATTTTAATATCATTAGACGTCAAATCCTTATTTACCAACATACCGACAGAATTAATTATTAGTATTTTGAAAGAAAAATGGGATGTAATTAAACAACATTGTAAGTTTTCACTTAACCTATTTATTAGTAGTATATATTTAGTGATCAATAATACACACTTTACATTCCAAAATCAATTTTAACAACAAATATCTGGTACACCCATGGGTTCCCCTGATCTCACCAATTCTTGCTCAAATAGTTATGGACAAATTGATCGATACTATAAAACCACAGTTATCCTTTCAACTAGAATTTATTGTAAAGTACGTAGATGACATAATTTGTTCTGTTCCAAAAGACAAAATTGAAGAAACTTTTACGGTATTTAACAAATTTCATCCAAAACTTCAGTTTACCATTGACATTGAAAATAATAGAAAAATAAATTTTTTAGATACAATGGTTATAAGAGATTCTGATAATAAACTTATATTTGATATATACAAGAAACCCACAAATTCAGGCCGATATCTAAATTTCAAATCAAACCACTCCTTCAATCACAAAATTAATGCTGCCTTAACATTAAAAGACAGAATTACAAAAATTTGTAATCCGATTTTCCTTGAAGTAAATCTACAACAGACGCTATTAAACAATGGATACCCTAAAGAATTAACCAATAAATTGATTTACAAAACAAAACAGTCACAGCCTAAAATATACAATCTCAACCTATCAAATATAAAACACTACCGTACATACAACAACTAACACCGTCTTTAATAAAAATGTTACAAACTTCAAAAATTAAAATTTCAACTAAATATGAAAATAACATCAAACGCAGTTTTACAAAAATCAAAGACAAAACTCCAAAAGCACTACAAAGCAACATCATATATAATATCCCCTGCAGTTGCAACAAACAATATATAGGTCAGTCCAAACAGTGGTTGAGAAATAGAATTACACAACATAAAAGTGACCGAAAACTAAATAAACGCTCTTGTGCTTTATCTATTCATTTAAATGATTATCACCACCAAGCAGACTTTGACAATACAAAAATATTGGATATAGAAAAAACATATAAAAATAGACTATTTCTAGAAAGCTACCATATACAAAAACAACCCAACACTATTAATTTTAAAACGATATAGATAACCTAAACAAAAGTTACGCATTTCTATTCTCTTTTAATAATTTATAATAACACTACCACTTACCCTAACTAAAATAATCATAAATCCATTACATACACTAAAAGACATATTTATTATCCACCACACTCAGACAGTAGTAACGCCCACACATATACATCGAAGTTAAATTAAGAATTAGATATAATTACAAGTATTATTAATGTTTATAGTAGATTATTAGTATTTAACAACAATTTTTTCTTTTCAATGCTTTCAATTTTTATATTTTAAACTTCCAATTATAATTATCTGTTAGAAATTTAGTATTAGAACCTAGTTAGAATAGCATTTTCTATGAAAACAAAATAATGTACAAATTTCATAAGACCATACTATAACATCAACAATCATATGTCAAGTAAATGTAAGTTTAGATATAAGAAATTCTCCAAATATTGTAACCTTTAAATTATTTTCAAAACTAAGTTTAAGGAAACATATTTTCCGAAACGTCAGTTAAAATGACATTTATATAAATATTATATTTGGACGAAATAAACCCCACAAGATTTCTAAATATTTTTATTTACATATTAATACGTCCAGGAATATACTACGAAACATATAATTAAAATGTGCTTTTACCAACATATTAAAAATAAGTTTGGAGAAGATATCTTAAGATCTATGAAAAGATGGGCTAGTATAACATCAAAATTAGCTAACATTAACAATAGGACATATTTCTTAGAAAGATGCAGGAGAGAGAAGGTATTACCAGATCATATCTGCCACAACACAATAAATTGTGACAACCTTTTAATCACAAACAGTGGTAAACTATTTTATAGAATAAGTAGATTTCAAGCTAACATGAAGACCAAGATACTAAGTTTAGAAATTGAAGTTACTCATTCTAAACAAGTACAACTTACACAAGAACTGTATAAAATAAAAACAAACCTCCAAAATTTATTACCTTTGGAATACTTTCAAGATTTCAATTACAAACAAAATTCTTTTTACAATAAACGATTCATCCAGATTAGAAAAATTAATATAAAAAAGTTCAACAAAATTAAAAACGATTTAAAAACAAAAAATCCTTTATTTTTGGATAATTCAAAGTGGATAGTAAATACTTCTGACATTGCAATACCATCTGATATAAGTGATTTTTTATCTATGGGTCCTAAATTCAACTTACCAGTTACCAACGAAAATATTCATATTGGTAAATTACTTGCTAGCATTGAAGATATTTTAGAAGAGCATGATGAAGACACCAAAAACAAACTTAGAGCACAAGTGACTAACAAAGTTACAAATTTCTTATTAAATCCTAAAAATTCAAATAAGTATAATACTAGTTACAAAACTAAATGTAAGGTAGATAAATTTTTAAAAGCACACCGAGAATTAATAGTTACCAATGCCGATAAGGGTGCAGTAACCGTTATTATGACACGCAAACAATACAACACCTTATCTGAAACATTATTAAATGATACAACTACTTATAAAAAGATAAACAAAGATCCAACTTTTACGATACAAAAGAAAGTTAATGAACACCTTAAATTATTAGAATCCAAGAATAGTATTACAAAACAACAAAAGAATGAACTTACTCAAAATAACTCTATTCCAGGCAAATACTACGGACTCCCAAAAATTCACAAACCCGAACTATCACTCAGACCTATTATCTCGTCTCTTATGACCCCAACGTACAACTTAGCGTCATTTCTATCCACAATCTTAAGCACAGCATTTCCATTTGAGTCCAGTTATAACATCGAAGATTCTTTCACATTTGTCAAACTCTATACAAATTATGCTATTCCTAACGATTATATTTTAATATCATTAGACGTCAAATCCTTATTTACCAACATACCGACAGAATTAATTATTAGTATTTTGAAAGAAAAATGGGATGTAATTAAACAACATTGTAAGTTTTCACTTAACCTATTTATTAGTAGTATATATTTAGTGATCAATAATACACACTTTACATTCCAAAATCAATTTTAACAACAAATATCTGGTACACCCATGGGTTCCCCGATCTCACCAATTCTTGCTCAAATAGTTATGGACAAATTGATCGATAATATAAAACCACAGTTATCCTTTCAACTAGAATTTATTGTAAAGTACGTAGATGACATAATTTGTTCTGTTCCAAAAGACAAAATTGAAGAAACTTTACGGTATTTAACAAATTTCATCCAAAACTTCAGTTTACCATTGACATTGAAAATAATAGAAAATAAATTTTTAGATACAATGGTTATTAGAGATTCTGATAATAAACTTATATTTGATATATACAAGAAACCCACAAATTCAGGCCGATATCTAAATTTCAAATCAAACCACTCCTTCAATCACAAAATTAATGCTGCCTTAACATTAAAAGACAGAATTACAAAAATTTATAATCCGATTTTTCTTGAAGTAAATCTACAACAGACGCTATTAAACAATGGATACCCTAAAGAATTAACCAATAAATTGATTTACCAAACAAAACAGTCACAGCCTAAAAATATACAATCTCAACCTATCAAATATAAAACACTACCGTACATACAACAACTAACACCGTCTTTAATAAAAATGTTACAAACTTCAAAAATTAAAATTTCAACTAAATATGAAAATAACATCAAACGCAGTTTTACAAAAATCAAAGACAAAACTCCAAAAGCACTACAAAGCAACATCATATATAATATCCCCTGCAGTTGCAACAAACAATATATAGGTCAGTCCAAACAGTGGTTGAGAAATAGAATTACACAACATAAAAGTGACCGAAAACTAAATAAACGCTCATGTGCTTTATCTATTCATTTAAATGATTATCACCACCAAGCAGACTTTGACAATACAAAATATTGGATATAGAAAAACATATAAAAATAGACTATTTCTAGAAAGCTACCATATACAAAACAACCCAACACTATTAATTTTAAAACGATATAGATAACCTAAACAAAAGTTACGCATTTCTATTCTCTTTTAATAATTTATAATAACACTACCACTTACCCTAACTAAAATAATCATAAATCCATTACATACACTAAAAGACATATTTATTATCCACCACACTCAGACAGTAGTAACGCCCACACATATACATCGAAGTTAAATTAAGAATTAGATATAATTACAAGTATTATTAATGTTTATAGTAGATTATTAGTATTTAACAACAATTTTTTCTTTTCAATGCTTTCAATTTTTATATTTTAAACTTCCAATTATAATTATCTGTTAGAAATTTAGTATTAGAACCTAGTTAGAATAGCATTTTCTATGAAAACAAAATAATGTACAAATTTCATAAGACCATACTATAACATCAACAATCATATGTCAAGTAAATGTAAGTTTAGATATAAGAAATTCTCCAAATATTGTAACCTTTAAATTATTTTCAAAACTAAGTTTAAGGAAACATATTTTCCGAAACGTCAGTTAAAATGACATTTATATAAATATTATATTTGGACGAAATAAACCCCACAAGATTTCTAAATATTTTTATTTACATATTAATACGTCCAGGAATATACTACGAAACATATAATTAAAAATGTGCTTTTACCAACATATTAAAAATAAGTTTGGAGAAGATATCTTAAGATCTATGAAAAGATGGGCTAGTATAACATCAAAATTAGCTAACATTAACAATAGGACATATTTCTTAGAAAGATGCAGGAGAGAGAAGGTATTACCAGATCATATCTGCCACAACACAATAAATTGTGACAACCTTTAATCACAAACAGTGGTAAACTATTTTATAGAATAAGTAGATTTCAAGCTAACATGAAGACCAAGATACTAAGTTTAGAAATTGAAGTTACTCATTCTAAACAAGTACAACTTACACAAGAACTGTATAAAATAAAAACAAACCTCCAAAATTTATTACCTTTGGAATACTTTCAAGATTTCAATTACAAACAAAATTCTTTTACAATAAACGATTCATCCAGATTAGAAAAATTAATATAAAAAGTTCAACAAAATTAAAAACGATTTAAAAACAAAAAATCCTTTATTTTTGGATAATTCAAAGTGGATAGTAAATACTTCTGACATTGCAATACCATCTGATATAAGTGATTTTTTATCTATGGGTCCTAAATTCAACTTACCAGTTACCAACGAAAATATTCATATTGGTAAATTACTTGCTAGCATTGAAGATATTTTAGAAGAGCATGATGAAGACACCAAAAACAAACTTAGAGCACAAGTGACTAACAAAGTTACAAATTTCTTATTAAATCCTAAAAATTCAAATAAGTATAATACTAGTTACAAAACTAAATGTAAGGTAGATAAATTTTTAAAAGCACACCGAGAATTAATAGTTACCAATGCCGATAAGGGTGCAGTAACCGTTATTATGACACGCAAACAATACAACACCTTATCTGAAACATTATTAAATGATACAACTACTTATAAAAAGATAAACAAAGATCCAACTTTTACGATACAAAAGAAAGTTAATGAACACCTTAAATTATTAGAATCCAAGAATAGTATTACAAAACAACAAAAGAATGAACTTACTCAAAATAACTCTATTCCAGGCAAATACTACGGACTCCCAAAAATTCACAAACCCGAACTATCACTCAGACCTATTATCTCGTCTCTTATGACCCCAACGTACAACTTAGCGTCATTTCTATCCACAATCTTAAGCACAGCATTTCCATTTGAGTCCAGTTATAACATCGAAGATTCTTTCACATTTGTCAAACTCTATACAAATTATGCTATTCCTAACGATTATATTTTAATATCATTAGACGTCAAATCCTTATTTACCAACATACCGACAGAATTAATTATTAGTATTTTGAAAGAAAAATGGGATGTAATTAAACAACATTGTAAGTTTTCACTTAACCTATTTATTAGTAGTATATATTTAGTGATCAATAATACACACTTTACATTCCAAAATCAATTTTAACAACAAATATCTGGTACACCCATGGGTTCCCCGATCTCACCAATTCTTGCTCAAATAGTTATGGACAAATTGATCGATACTATAAAACCACAGTTATCCTTTCAACTAGAATTTATTGTAAAGTACGTAGATGACATAATTTGTTCTGTTCCAAAAGACAAAATTGAAGAAACTTTTACGGTATTTAACAAATTTCATCCAAAACTTCAGTTTACCATTGACATTGAAAATAATAGAAAAATAAATTTTTTAGATACAATGGTTATAAGAGATTCTGATAATAAACTTATATTTGATATATACAAGAAACCCACAAATTCAGGCCGATATCTAAATTTCAAATCAAACCACTCCTTCAATCACAAAATTAATGCTGCCTTAACATTAAAAGACAGAATTACAAAAATTTGTAATCCGATTTTCCTTGAAGTAAATCTACAACAGACGCTATTAAACAATGGATACCCTAAAGAATTAACCAATAAATTGATTTACCAAACAAAACAGTCACAGCCTAAAATATACAATCTCAACCTATCAAATATAAAACACTACCGTACATACAACAACTAACACCGTCTTTAATAAAAATGTTACAAACTTCAAAAATTAAAATTTCAACTAAATATGAAAATAACATCAAACGCAGTTTTACAAAATCAAAGACAAAACTCCAAAAGCACTACAAAGCAACATCATATATAATATCCTGCAGTTGCAACAAACAATATATAGGTCAGTCCAAACAGTGGTTGAGAAATAGAATTACACAACATAAAAGTGACCGAAAACTAAATAAACGCTCATGTGCTTTATCTATTCATTTAAATGATTATCACCACCAAGCAGACTTTGACAATACAAAAATATTGGATATAGAAAAAACATATAAAAATAGACTATTTCTAGAAAGCTACCATATACAAAAACAACCCAACACTATTAATTTTAAAAACGATATAGATAACCTAAACAAAAGTTACGCATTTGTATTCTCTTTTAATAATTTATAATAACACTACCACTTACCCTAACTAAAATAATCATAAAACCATTACATACACTAAAAAGACATATTTATTATCCACCACACTCAGACAGTAGTAACGCCCACACATATACATCGAAGTTAAATTAAGAATTAGATATAATTACAAGTATTATTAATGTTTATAGTAGATTATTAGTATTTAACAACAATTTTTTCTTTTCAATGCTTTCAATTTTTATATTTTAAACTTCCAATTATAATTATCTGTTAGAAATTTAGTATTAGAACCTAGTTAGGATAGTATTTTCTATGAAAACAAAATAATGTACAAATTTCATAAGACCATACTATAACATCAACAATCATATGTCAAGTAAATGTAAGTTTAGATATAAGAAATTCTCCAAATATTGTAACCTTTAAATTATTTTCAGAACTAAGTTTAAGGAAACATATTTTCCGAAACGTCAGTTAAAATGACATTTATCTAAATATTATATTTGGACGAAATAAACCCCACAAGATTTCTAAATATTTTTATTTACATATTAATACGTCCAGGAATATACTACGAAATATATATATATATATATATATATATATATATATATATATATATATATATCTTTCACAAAATACATACCTGAGAACTTGGTCAACTATAGATTTAGCAGCAGTTTCCGCTTTATGAGCTCATCTTTAGAAATTCCGGGTTCAAGTGTGTTCGGAACGACGTGCATCGGCGAACAATAAGTATATACCTACATATGATCCATCCAAGTCCGACGTGTACCTTATGTATCACAATGTCAATAATCAGTTAATGGCGACGTTGAATTCAAAAAGAAGATATGTGGTCCACTACAGAAATCTTAAGCTAGCCTTGATAAATGGTTTTAAATTAGCAAAAATGCAGCGTCTGCTGAAATTTAAAGGGGTTCGCTAAAATCTTACATTGACCTCAATGCTGAACTTCGAAAACGCGCAAAGAATGAATTTGAGAAGCACTTGTTCAAGCCAATGAATAATGCTGTCTTCGGGAAGACGATGGAGAATATACGCAAACATTGTAATGTGAAACTTGTACGAAACTGGAAGGAAGATATGGTGCTGAAGCTAAAATATCTAACCCTCTATTCAAAAATGTTAGGATCTTCGACGAAAACCTTGCTGCAACGGAACTTCTCAAATCGGAAATTTATATTAATAAACCTATGTATGTTGAAATGTGTATTCTCGATATAGCCAAGTTAACTATTTATGATTTTTAATATGGATATATGACGCCGCCTTTGGAGAAGGGTGCCGAGTTCTTTTCACAGATAAGGATAGCCTAATCTACAAGATTATTAATCATGATCTTTATGAAATCATGAAGCGAGATAGCATTGGGTTCTTTGATAAATCGGACAATCCTTTCAAAAACATTTATGGAATTCCGCTAATTAACAAAAAAGTATTATGGATAATGAAAGACGAAGATAATAATATTTTGACAACGATCCTAGGCCATGGATCGAAACGTAAATAAAGATCATTTTAGAAAATATATGTGGTTTAATTCCCAAAGAAACTTAAGAAGAATGCTAAACAAACCACAACAAACATACAGGGAGTATTTACGAAGATAATGGTTTCATTATGACAGATTTTATTAGGTTACAATCAAAGATGTATGTGACAAAAATTTTTAAAGCGCCTGAGGAAAATTAAGCTGAATTCTCACGATTGATGGAAGAGGACGATTCATATACACGATCACATACTGTCCAAAACTGTTACGTTACAAAGAAAATTAAAAGAATTAAAAAATCGGTGGTAAAGAATAGAATTACGTTTGAAGATTATGTCACATTTACAGAAGGTTACAAGGAAGTATTTGTTACTCAGAGTCTAATTCAGTCGACCAAGCATTAAGTTCATACCATCGCTCAGGCGAAGATTGCTCTAAGCCCACACGATAATAAACGCCACTTACTTCCTGGTTGATATGCAACACTACCTGTGGGACGTTATTCAGTTATGGAGCAAGATGAAATATAATACTTATTACAAATGTAGAATATTGATTGTAAATATATTATCCTCAATAAAATTTTATATATGTAGTTTATATTAGTGTTATTCTATTCTTTAAAACTGAATGTGATAGACTCTCTCGTCGGGGTGTTTGGCTGAAAAGGGGCATGAATTGACGCACAGATCCTCCTTATGGTGATTTCAATGTTGGGTACAAAAAAGTGCAAAACGAACTTTAAATTTTTCCATAAGAAAATACATGTAAAAATTGCACTTTTTGTGCTCGTACTCCTATAGCTTTTCTACTACAGGTTTATTTTGCTTAACCCTGTGTGAACTTTATGGTAATATATAAAACATATATGATATGAAGCATACTTTCTGAAAATGTAAAAAGCATAATCAGATGATATGTTTTGAAACAATACCTGCATAAAATAATTTATGTATTTATTACCATCCTTTTCTATGTAAATAGTCTAGTTTTAGCGAGCGCACTATCTTAAACTTTTAAATTCTTGCTACTAAGTTATACCACATAATAGATCGTTCACTGCCCTAAATTGTGTAGATATTTAACTGACGGCATAAAGTTGTGAATAGCCTATTATTAGTGATTATCATTAATAGTAATTATGGAAAATCTAGTCAGTACAATATTTCTTTTGCTAGACCACTACGTTCAAATTATATTACAAAAATCTTGTTACAAGAGGCTTTCGTATCATTAGTTATGTAATAAAGACATTCTATAAAAAATTACAACCTAAAGAATAAATATCATAGAATAACCATGAATATTGATTAACTGGAGTGTATAGGAGCTGACAGATATCAATTACCAACAAGCACTAATTTTCGGTGTTCTGAACATGTATAAAGCAGGATAATTTACAGTAACTGTAGGGTGCTGATGCTGCTGTGACAGCGAGAACTTTATTACAAGTTCCTTTGAAATGTTCCAGTGACGTCCTGTGCGTAGTACATTAGCTTTCTGTATAAAATTTTAGACTGTGTTATAAGTTCAGTATTTTATTATTAGATAGGCACATGCATTTTATTCATAGTTCGGCAAACAGAATGGTCTTGACAGTTGAGATGCAGTTTTTATTTCATGTATAAGGTACAAATGCATAGAAAATCTGTCGCCTCTTGGAGTTTTAAAATAACTGAACCTATTCTGATTAGGCATTGCACAATCTGGCGATATAGTTCTTATTGGTTACCTAACTCATTAATATTTGAGGATCTATCTGTGGAGAACCTATTCTGGGTACGGTGCACTTGGGTATACTGGAGCTAATTCCTTTTATTTTTCTACTATAGCTTTCGACCGTACTTTTAATTACCACTTATAACAAATGCGGGTCAATGCCAATTTGGGCAGTACTTTTAAAAAGAGTTTTCAGAAACTGCAACAGAATGCACTAATCCATATGAATGAAATCCGAATGTTACTTCACATAGAATATTTTTTTAGTGAACGTAAATTAGGTAAATTTTGATAAACACTTAGAAATATTTCAATAGTTAGTAAATTTGAATTGTTTTCAATTTTTATATGTGACAAAACATATGATCAATTTTTCAGAAGTCGAAATGACGCAATGAAACACGCTAAAATGACATAGGCTGTTAACGTTGAGATTGGTTGCTCCACGTCACCGCACGTATAACCACACCCAAGAGTGACTATCGTTCATCTTTTGTTGAATATTTTGCTAAATAGAAATGAATTCTCCCAAGACGTTCGAGATATCACACGATTTTTTGATCTGGTCAAGGAGGTAACTGTGAGGGTTGTGTCGGCAGTCGGGCATAATTAAAACATTAACTCGATCTTGTGATTATATTTTACAAGTACTATACATTGCTGTCGAGGGAATGTAGCATTCTTCATGACAATAATACCTAGCTAATTACTCCCTGTATGTTTGTTGTGGTTTGTTTAGCATTCTTCTTAATCTTCTTTGGGAATGAAACCACTTATAGTTTTTAAAATCTATTTTATTTACGTTTCGATCCATGACCTAGGATCGTTGTCAAAATAATAAAAACTTCAAGTTTGACGTTTATGACATAAATTGAAGGTTACTTTGATTTATTGATGTTTGAAATATTTGGTTTGAGTACACTAAGCAAAATTTTTAAAGTTTAAAGAATGATTGCCTTCAATTTGTGTTGCGACCTGGGATCGACTTTCCTATGGTAGCCACGCTTAACGTGAAATCAGCTGATTAATTTTATTGGTGAATTTTATATAAATTCAATAATTTGGGAAACATTTTTAACATGTTTCTATTTATACAATTGAGAGATTTCTGATTTTATGTCTTATTTATCTTATTTATCTTATTTATCACTGAATCTCGGTAAAATAAGACATAAAATCAGAAATCTCTCAATTGTATAAATAGAAACATGTTAAAAAATGTTTCCCAAATTATTGAATTTATATAAAATTCACCAATAAAAATTAATCAGCTGATTTCACGTTGTATTGGCTACCATAGGAAAGTCGATCCCAGGTCGCAACACAAATTGAAGGCAATCATTCTTTAAACTTTAAAATTTTTGCTTAGTGTACTCAAACCAAGTATTTCAAACATCAATAAATCAAAGTAACCTTCAATTTATGTCATAAACGTCAAACTTGAAGTTTTTATTATTTTGACAACGATCCTAGGTCATGGATCGAAACGTAAATAAAATAGATTTTAAAAACTATGAGTGGTTTTATTCCCAAAGAAGATTAAGAAGAATACCTAGCTAGTGAAAATGGGCCATACCCAACATGAGTAATCTTTGTGACACTTGTTACCCTTTTTCTTTTTACGAAACACTAATACAACAAAAAACGAAAAGCCAATGGGGCCGAGGAAGAGTGTAACAAACTTTACCCAGCCGATGCTCAGTCGCAGGACGGGGAGGTTCTTAAAATCCTCCTGTAGAATATATCAATAATTGTAGCGACAGCTTCGACTCTAGAAGCGCCACCAATTTGATTTCCCAAACCACACGAATGTAGTATCCGCAGCACAAATTGGAAAGATTCCTAGATTTTTACAGGATGCCCCAATAATTTGTCACATACCAAAATATCCGGCTGCCTACCAACAGACCCAAGGGAGCCTCTAAACATGTGTAGGCGGATGTTGAGTATACCAGTGATAAGTACGACAGCCTTTCTTACAGCTTCCCACAGACAACAGTAGAATATCTGTCCGACTACCAGAACTATGTAAATATTCCGAACCAAATTCCAGAACCTGAATAAAATATTCAGGTTCTAGCCAAATAACAATTAAACATCAAATGTTACAACCACTATAACATAATTTATCCTGAATACTGCAGGTTAAGTTTGACGAATTTCCCAAACGATAAACACCAAAGTAATTCGTAAGCTTACAATTTAATTCGCCGTAATACCAGCTAACAGGACAGATCCCTTCCAAATCTTTAAGGGCGAAACCAACTTTTATATTACCAGGTTGTAACAATGAAATATAAAAAGACACATTTTGTACCAGTCTTTTATATCAATCACAGATGTGATCAACAAGTTACAGAACCTCCGTATGTAAATAGATTCTTTAACAAAATTCACAGTAACCTATAAATAAAATGACTCTCACAATGCCTAATTCCAATGCAGTCAAATATGCATTAGACCTAATTTTCAAAATAATTACGACTGTAATAACTCATAGACAACGTAATCCATTGCATTTCTATAAATTAGACCAAAAACGAGTTCTGAATTTATTTAATTGCGAAAATCCATACTAAAAGTCGTTCCACAAAAGAGTGACGTAACATACTGTTCTATGGTTTAGATCGATTGCTGGCAACAGAACCAATTGATATATTAGAACATGTGGTGCATACGTCTCCAACTACTACAGAGACCGTTATGATTTACGTTTTAAGTGTTATTGTTTATAATTATAATAGCTGCTTCTAACAGCAACCCAAACTGGTACCCGTGCATAGATTTTCCATGATATTTTGGGGTGCATATTTGTTTACCCTCAATAAAATCACCTTTTTAGCAATTACGTAACCTGTGTCACTTACAAAAATTGATTCATAATACCATTCTAAAACACAATTATGTGTACAATTCATATTGCTAACGCGAGTTATGTATCCCCCAATTGATGTAATCATATTAAAATAGAATAATTAGGAAACTATTAGAAAGTGTTAAGAATACGCCAAGTGAAGTGCAACAAAGTAAATCAAGGACAATTTACAGTTTATTAACGTTCATGGGGACGGAAGCGCTACTTTGTATCGCAGACGATAGTGACACTGCAGATGTCAGGTCACAGGCGGTCACAGATGGTCAGGTACTGTGATTACTTAGAAATTAAGATTACAACAATGTAATTATGAATAGAGTTAAGAATAAGCAGACATGAGATCTGCAAGTTCCCACAGCCATGTGAGGGGGTAGAGATATTATAAAAAGCCCGGGAGCCCCAGTCGACGACAGTCAGTCAAGTGATCAGCTTTTACATTGCAGTTTACTTGCTACTTAAAATAGCACAATTATTATTTATTTTCGGACTTTGTAAAATTTCATCATTAATTTCTGTGTAATAAAATAAATTGTTAAGAAGTTTGGAAATGGTTTTTTAAAAAGGCCGCTCCCATGCCTCGAACCTTAACTCGCGTAGCTATATAAGATATTTTAACTGACGTCAAGATAAACTGTTCAATTATGTTTCATAAAATAAAGTTCTTGTGGTAATTTTTCTTCGTTCTAAGCAATCTTCAACATGTTAGAAGAAGATATACCTGGAAAGCGCCACGTGATAGGGTTAGATACCAAATAGATTATATTTTAGTTAAACAAAGATTTAGAAACCAAGTTAAAAATTGTCGTATAGTTATCCAGGGGCTGACATAGATATCGATCATAACTTATTTAAAATGAAGTGTAATATAAAATTCAAAACTGAGAAAGGCTAACAGAGAGGGATGGGATATAGGTAAGTTTAATTATAGTGAAGTAAAAGAGGAATATAAACAAGTATTAGATAATAAGATCAAAGAGATAGCTATAGGAGGGAACGTAGAAAATAGATGGAAAGAAATAAAAAGGGCGGTACATAATACAGCAACACAGACTATAGGTAAGAAAAAAGTAGAAGCGAGAAAACCCTGGGTAACAAAAAAGATATTAGATTTAATAGAAAATAGAAGACAGCTTAAATCTTTCACAGAATTGGATAGTGAAAGTAAGCAAAAATATAATAGAGTTAGAAATAAGATAGTACATGAGTGTAGAAAAGCTAGAAGTAAATGGATGGAGGAGAATTGTAAGGGTGTACAAGATGATTTGAGAGTAGGTAACACAGACAGGGCTTACAGGGCAGTTAGAAAGTCTTTCGTCGAAGATTGGATAAAATATAATGGTATTAAACATGAGAATAATGAGCTTCTGATAAATAAAGTTGAGGTAGCAGATAGATGGAAAAGATATTTAGAAGATTTATATAAGGGAGACGATATGGATGAGTTAGACAACGACCAAGAAGAGTATATAGAAATAAGGTTCTCAATATTAAAAGAGGAATTTGATAGAGCTGTTAGGGATCTTAAACTAAATAAAGCGCCGGGGATAGACGATATCCCCGCAGAATTAATAAAATATGCAAGTCAGAAAACTTTAGGCAGATTATATGAACCAGTAAAAGTAATATATGACACAGGTGAGGTCCCAACAGATTTCGAAAAAAATATTATTATCCCAATCCCAAAAAAGTCAGGAGCTGATAGGTGTGAGAATTTTAGAACGGTTAGTTTAACTTACAGGGCTTCCAAAATACTAACAATAATAATTAAAAATAGAGTAGAAGCTTTGATTGAGAATTATTTAGGCGAAGACCAATATGGTTTTCGTAAAGACAGAGGGACTAGAGAACCGATACTACTGATTAAGATAATTCTCGAAAAAAGGTTACAAAAAAATTAAAACACTCATTTCGCGTTTGTAGATTTAGAAAACGCATTTGATAGGATTAATTGGATTGTGGTGTTCAGGGTTTTGCGACAAATAGGAATCTCTCATAGGGATAGAAAAATTATTTACAGTCTATATAAAAACCAAAGCGTAGTAATTAGATTTGATGAAATAGAAAAGGAAGCTAAGCTAAGCTGTATACTATCTTCCTTAATTTTTAATGTTTGTATTGAGCAAGCTTTAAACTTAGCTGGAGAGAGAAAAGAGAGGCATTAGTGTACAACGACAGAAAATAATAGTGTGACGTTTTGCAAATGATATAGCCATTATAGCATACTCTAAAAAAGAGTTAGGGGAGTTTTTAAATATTTTAAATGAGATACTACAGAGTAACTATAGTATAAGAATTAACTCAGGAAAAACAAAGATAATGACAAGTGTGTTACAGTCTAGTTCTAAACCAAAATTAAAAATAGGTAATACCGAGTTAGAGGAGGTAGATGAATTTTGCTAATTAGGTAGTATAGTTACAAAGAACGGACGTAGCAGAAGGGATATAGTAGCTAGAATAGCTCAAGATAGAAAAATGTTTTTAAAAAAGAAAGACTTACTAATAGCTAATTGTATTAGTTTAGATAATAGAAAAAGTTTCTTAAAGTTGTACGTATGCAGCGTTATATTATGCGATAGCGAAACTTGGACAATTAAAGAGGTAGATAAGAAAAAAAATAGAAGCTTTTAAAACTTGGTGTTATAGGAGAATGTTAAAGATTAGTTGGACAGATAGAGTAACAAACGAGGAAGTTTATAGGAGAATAGGCAAGGAACCCTGAATGTGGAAACAATTAAAGGTCAGGAGAAATAGAATGATAGGGCACCAGTTAAGACATGAGGGACTATTTAGTAAGGTCTTAAATTATAGACTACCAAATAAAAATCAAATATGAAGATCTAGACAAAGCTATATTAGTCAAATTATTAGAGGTTTAGGTTGTGAAGGATATGTAGACCTTTTTAGACAGGCTCAGAATAGAAAAGAATTTAGAGCTGCGTCAAACCGACCTTAAGTAAGTTCGAAAACAAAACAAAAAAGAAATAAATAAATAAAAATCAGTTAACTAAATGTCACCATGACATAACTCACAATTGGTTAGTGGTCTGGCATGTAGGCCTTACCATAACATAATTTAACACTTTTTTTTTTTTTGGAGGAGGTAACCAGGTAATATTTTATATCCTTATAATTGGGAATCATGTAAACATGTTGAAGTTCTTTAACAACTATCAGGTTGCTAATATCTTTGTAGAGGCAGGTAGATGGGAAAAGAAGACCTAGACCAAGCTATGTTAGTCAAATTATTAGAAATTTAGGTTGTGAATGGTATGTAGAACTTTTTAGATTAGCACAGAATAGAAAAGAAGTTAGAGCTGCGTCAAACCGACTTTAAGTAAGGTCAAAAACAAAACAAAACAAACCTTCTTTGGATAATATGGTGTAAATGTGTTTACAGCAAGCTCTCAACATATGACATAGAGCTCCTGCTAAATGCTAACAATATCCAGCTCATGTAATGTTTATACTGTTGGTAACGCTTTTACCAGCTTTGTACCTCCTAAAGCATCGGTGCTATTAATGTAGTGTATAATATAATTGTGAATATAAAATGAACAGAATTTTGTTTACGTGGTCTTGGTATTAGAATCACTTGTTACGATTAATGGCACGTGTTCACGTGTGTTATTTGTTAAACTTTCTTGAGATAATACAATTGTAATGTTTCTAGTAACGGCACATATCAAAGGGTGTATTTCCGTTGTTAAAATGTGCCACAACACAATTAATCTTATGAAAGGTTTTACCGTGTATTTAATGGTGAATATGTTCAACTTATTTAATGTATGGTATATGAAGTATAATTTATTATAAGTGAAAAAAATGCCAATATAGACATATTTTTTTGTGTATACAAAGTACCTATTTGTTTACATATTTGTGTGGCTAAAATAAAATATTTATTCCCGCTATGGTTTGAGATTGAATTAGTACGATATTAAAACAGTAGTTATTCGACAAATAACATAGAAACCGAAATAGTTTTTGTTAGTAATTAGATTTTAGACACTCCTGCATAGTTTAAAATATCAGCAGTGTGCAACAGTGCACCGTAACTTCTATTCTTTTACTTTCGCGTTCTGGAAGCATTGTGTTCACTTTTGAAGATAACTTTTTTTTTAATCAATATCAAACTACCCACATTCATTTACGTTTTAGACTCTTCTGAACAAATTTGACTAAGTGCGTCTTTGTCGGTTCGTTGATTCGTCTGTCTGTCGGTTCGTCGGCCCGTTGGTTCGTGAGTCCGTCAGTCCGTGAGTCTGCCTGTCTGTTTGTCGGGTTGTCTGTGTGCGGAAATACATGCAATCTGCATAACTTTCACAAGTTTCATTGAATTTTGATGAAATGTTCATAGATTATTGAGATTAGGCCCTAAGTGGTCTAGTATCAATTTCAAAGCTCACACATAATGTGCGCTTTCCGCACACGCAAACGTGAAATCTTTTAAACCGCATTTTCTCACTAATCTATTAGTCTAAATGTGATAAAATTTGGAGGACAGTTAATAATCGACTTTAAATGATCCCAAATGAATTTGATTTTGATCGGACCATTAATAGCCATTGCCCACGCCCAAAAGTAAAATCTCTGCAACGGGCAGAATTTTCACAACTTAAATCCGATTTTGATGAAATTTTTAAAGATTATGTGGACTAGGTATTAGATGGTTTCTTTTGAATTTTATTCTACCGGATTAATGGTGCGCCCTACGCATGCGCAAACGTAAAATTCTTTAAAGGCAAATTCTCATTGTCTAATAGCCCGGATTAACCAAAATTTGGAGAGTAGTTTAGGATTGACCTTCAGATGATCCCAAATAATTTTGTTCTTTATCGGGTTATGGGTAACCATTGCAAATGCTCAAACGTGAAATCGTTTTAACACGCATATTTATTATTAGATCAATGCTTAACTTACTTTATTAGTTCTTGCAAATTCGTTTTGATGGGTGATTTCAATTGGGATACATATAGTGAAAATTTGAATTTTGCAGCAACTCTGGAATTCATGTGTGACGTCATTGGCGACCTTCCGCCATGAATTTCAACAATAGACTTTAATACTCGCATGAATGGATATTTTTTAATCACATATGGATCTTACTTTTCTGACCACAAGCTAGTACATATCAATATTGTCCTAAGGGACCAATTCGTGCTTTCCATGACTGTCGAACAATCTAATACATTTGTTCCTCACATCAGTAGTAATACGCCAACAAGTTTTTCGACTAGACATGGTGGAATAGAAAATCTTTCTGAGAATAATAATTGGTATGCAAATCCGATATTGCAAGCATTGTTTCAACTTACGATTTCGCTTCTGCATTGTGACATTTTTCTCTCCTCCTTATTATCCAGGCAGCTAATATACTGTCAGTATGACGGCAGCCAGTTCGCAGTTGCTATGCGAACATCATGATGGAGTTGAGTTATTACAATTGTCATTAACTGAGACTCTCCAACACTAACAGCTTTCAGATGTGTTCAAATTAAACACAGCGTCCGTCAATTTTTGTTCCAATTACAGGTACTCCGGCCTGCCCTCCTCACTAGACATTCAGAGTTATCTTACCCACGTTGTGTAGGTCGAATAGATTTTGTAAATCTATTCGGCCCATGCGAAACTTATGTGGGGTGTCTATCCGGAACATTCTGATTTCTCAAATTTAACACTACAATTTCGTCCCATAGCAAATATCTAATTATTCAACTAGTACGGTATCAGAATGACCGAAAGCTGATGTTCAAGGTTACACATCTTAATCACAGATTCAGTCCTAATCGCATCGGCGTTTTTCGGGTTCCATATTCCTGCACTTCTGTAGTTTTAAATCATGATAAGGCGTTTCTTTTGGACATTATGCGGTCACTGTGCAAAGAAATGGCAGCAGTTGGATACATTGCAATAATTTAGCAGCCAACTCCATCTCATTCGACCAGTCGTCAAACGAAGCTCATATTTGATGTTTCAAATGTTGTAATAAGTACCTAGTATAACCTCATCTGCTTCCTAGTCTATTGATACACGTGCACGCACTCACACGCATGCACGCACGTACGCATGCACACACGCACGCACACATACACACATACATATGAGGAAGCTGTGCGCCACATCTACTTGGCAGATGTTTTATGTATGACCGCCACGAAGCTTTGAGATGAGGTTACCAGTAGCATAACTACATCATCGCCAGTCCAGCAATGCCTTTGGGTCAAATGCAAAAGATGTTAACGAAGAGAAGTTTAAATTAATGATCGCCATCAACAAGCCATAATTCTACTTCAACGTATACAAATTGGGAAGATAAGAAACGATTACTTAAGTACAGGCTTTTAAAAATAGGTCATTTGGAAGTAAGCGATTTTTTGATGTTAGTACTGCTAAGAACTACTGAAATACAACTTTTGGCAATAGATATGGCCTAGTCAAAAGCATGAATTTTGATAATCCAATAACTGAATTTAGTGCAAAATAAACAAGAAGAAAGGATCTATAAATTAGATGTTGAGCGTCGACTATGTATTAAGCTTTTTAAATGTAAATAAGAAGAGGGTGAGACAGGGATGTGCATTATTCCCATTAGTTTTTTAATTGTATGTCGAAGAAACAATGAATACTGTCAAATGCAGATACATTCGGAATTATTTTACAGACACAAACGATTATTATGCTTGGATTCGCAGACGACATAGCGAAATTTGCATCTAGCACGGAAGCGTTAGATGTAGTTATTAATGAAATGGAAATAGTACTAACCAAGAAATACCATATGCAAACTAATAAAAATAAAACTAAAGTACTAGTTCGTAAAAGAAAAGAAAATATTGGTAAGTTCATTTACGGCCGATGAATTAAACACCACATCGATTCCGTTTCTACTCTTCCATACGTCAATAACATCCTATATAATTTACATTTTTATAATAAATATGTTTGCTAATAATTTTCAATTTTAATTTATCTACTCTAAAACGACAAGTTAACGCTATAAATTCCATAATTGGCACCTTGTTTTGAGTATCCTTTAACTGGCTACACATTACTATGGCGTAAAATTAATCCTTATACTACTACGACCGAAAAACTCGTTGAAATAGTGTTTTGTATTATTTGATAAAGCTTGGGTCGAGTTTTCTAATCTCCTTTTTGGTATGTTGATAACGAGAGGATTGAAGCTCGAATTCTTATTATTTGAAACAATTTTAAATTTGATTCTGCAGTTCGTCCTCATATGTATTTCTCTAAGCTATTCGTTCTATTACTCCAAGAGCGATGCACGTTTTTTCTTTATAAGAAGTGTAGATTTTGGGGTGTATCGGTAAGTGCCCCAGAGTTTATTAATACTAGTAAGACCCTCTTTCTAGCTCTTAGCTGGAGGCCAAATTGTTGTACGTGGGTCGACTATTCTTATGTAGAACCAACTGTGCTGGTATGTGTTCCGCTGTTGCTGGAAGTGTCGCAGCGCTCAACATCTGTCAATCGTGGTGACGCAACATCTAGACCCCCAGCACCCGGACGCTTTGCTGACTCACCTCCGAGAATGCAATGGGCACACAATAAAAGCTGGCACTTGGAAGTATGTTGAATTACTGTTTCCATATATTAGGAGCACCTCTTTTCTTCCTACTTTTGTTGGTCGTGCGTCGCTGGTGCTCCATAGTACTTCACTACCTAGTTAATAGTATTTGTTCTACGGTAAATAATTTTTTTTTGCTTTAACACCCTGGTGTTATGAGCAAGCATAAACAACAACAAGTTTAAAAAGTAATTCTTCTTTTCTTTCTTTTATTAATGAATACTAAATGTCAAACGAAATGCGCACTTCGTACCTAATTTTCTAAAATTTGTTCTTTATAATACAACTATTTATTTATTTTCTCTGTTGATGCAAACCGAATTTTTTTTATTAATGTTTACTGTAAATAGAAAATCGATGACAATGTATTTTTGGTGTTGCTAGGAATCCCTCCCCCTATCCGCATTGGTAGTTAGCCCGGTATTTTTACGTTTCTTGCGTTCTGTTTCATTATCGTGATTCGTGCGGGTCCGCAGTTTAAACATCCCTTCTATTTCTATCTGACCCGTACGCTGCACAACATAGTAATATGTCAGAAACTAGAATACAAATACGAAACCAGAATTTACAAAAGATTAAACATTTCTGCTCAACAGGAAGCCAAATAACGCAAAAGCAACCACTATGTTTAAAAACAACAAACACGGTTGTAAGGGAAAAAATGCTGAAAGCATATGTTAGGAGCACAGCACTCTACTACTGTTAAACGTAGACAGTAAGACAAGCGGACACGAAAAATATTTAAGCTTTCGAAATGTGGTGCTGCAGACGTATTATGAAGATACCATGGACAGACAAAGTTAAGTACAAATAGGTACTAGAAATGGTTGGAGAAGAAAGAAATACGTGAAAAACGGTAATTAGTAGAGAAGAAAGGACGATAGGCATGAGGCATGAGGAAATGGTGCGAAATATACTAAAAGAAGTGAAAGGAAGACAGAGTGGTAGATATATATCTACATTAGACCATTGCATACAGATAGCGAAAGATGTAGACTGTAGAAATTTGAAGGAAATACGTAGGTTAGCACAGAATTGAAAATAATGGAGGTACGCGTCGAACCTGTTCCAGGACTGAAAGGTGATGATGAATTTTGATAACGATATGTAATTTGGTTGCATAGTAATGCACAATGTATGTATCTGTTCCCTAGAAGAATTATAACTAGAAAATACGGAAACACAGAGTACAATAACAAATCTTAAAGGGACGCCATACAAAAGTATTGTGACAGTGGCTCAAAGGTCGTAGCTACGCTACTGGCAGTTGCCCTTAGTGAATCTGCCCTTTATGCATTGCAGTCTGAATGAGGTGTTGATAAGCTTGTACTATTCTGCATTTGTAGTGTGCTTTGCTTTTTCATATAGTATAGCAAAATCACTAATATTTGGGTGAGTAGACACATTAGACATTCGACAGGGTGTAATGTATCAAAGTACTGAATAGGTATTGCTGAAGTAGAGATTATGTTAGGATTAATTGTCACAAGGGTGTATGGCTCTCGGAACACTTTTAAGTGTTTCATTAAAGGCACAAAATGAGTCCAAGTGTATTTACATCTTTAGAAAAGACTACTGAGTATTGGTTTTAAATAAGATTCAAAACAGCTGTCGGGAAAAAAAAGACCTATCTACATCGTTCCCTCCCCACCAACCTCAAGGCTTTTACTTGGTGTAATTGGTTCTAGTTGGTCATTCGCAGATCAAATACTGTTTCTATCTTTGGAATATTTTGGGGTTTAAGGACATTTTATTCTTAGAATTGCATTTGTAAGAATATTTTTCACTGGGATCAATCTCGTCCGAAAATTGGAGACCACCTCCTGAAACTTTGTGCATGTGATATTTAGATTTTTAGAAGTTAACACCCTACATTTTTTTCTAATATAATTTTGAGTAAGGAATCAACATTTCAGTGTCAAATAACGTAAATCTATAATAACACCACATTTTGTACGTGTAGAGAATCGCTACTAAAATGCTTATAACTGAATTCCAATTATACAGTAATGTTGTTACCCGTAACGAGCGGCTAGTAAGAAAAGAACGAATTCAGTGACGTAATGCTCACCCGAATTGCGGTAGCAAAGGAAGGGAAAGAAAGACAGTCGCAGATTGGGGGGTTGAAAGTACGTAGAAAAAGAAAACACAATTTGCCCTGAAGAAAATTATTGGTATATATGCAACATATACATGCGGACAGAATGATATCTGTCTAATACAATAAAATACAATACTCATTTAACAACACCATAAAAATAAACGGAATAATTATGGGGTTTATTACTGCATCTTTGCACATATTTGAACACCCAATATTACATATAAATAAAAAATATCACATATAGATATAATTATAACTATAAGTAGTATCTTACCATACTTATTTACTACGTTGACAGTGACGAGCTCGTTCCAAATAAAATTTAATAAAATCTAAGAAACTAAGTACATATTTGCAATAGCGCATTAGGCGTAATCAACAAATCAGTACCAATTAGTAATCAAATACCACAATTTATGAATAAATGTCAAGTCTATATATAACTTCAGAACCCATTCACTCGGTTACATACAATGTAAAAATCAATATCCCACAAAACCTATACTGATATGATTATTCTAATAAGTAACGGTATTAAATAAACAAAGCATCAAGTTCTTTATATTTCTGTGATACCAATAAAACCCATTTAACTCAATTTAATATTTACATAATACAGACAAAAACGAGTAACGCTACTGTTACCTGTCGGCCATGATGACGATACGACGAAATGTTTTAAATCAGCAAAGCGAGACCTTCCGTATCTAGGCCAAACAAACACCGGTCCAAAGAAATTAATAATGTGGGTTAAAATAAATGCTAAGATTGTGGTTCAAAATCCGGAGAATATGTGTTACAAACAGAGCTGCTAATGATAAAATTTTTATTAAAGGAATATCACCCTTTGAATACCTACCAACCACATAAAAAGAAACAAGTTTTCACTATAAAAGTTTTAAAACTATTAATTGAAGCTATTAATATTCATCACTAATGAAATCACACAAACCAACACTTAAAGTATGGTGAACTCGTTGCAAGAATGTGTTATAACATCGTTCTCTAAAGATGCCTTTACGGAACGCCTATTAGATAGTAGTAAAAACTGGTCAGCATATTTCTAGCATTCAAAAATAATACAAGGGTTTTATATAGTGACCATTAAACTAGGTCGTTTAAATACAATAAATATTGAATACCACGTATCATAGGCGACACGTATAATTGAGCAATTTATTAAACGTGAAAGCAATCATTTACTTAAATCGGCCATCCCTAGTGTAAAATACAGAAAATATTTAAACTACAAATTCCTCCAAGTTGAATTAAAAAGTCAAGGTAGGAAATAAAACAACGCACCAAACAATATAATAACAATACGGACAGAAAGGAAATTCCATGTAAGCAACAAAACTGTACCGATAGAAGAAAGAAAGACAAAATTTATCGCAGTCAAAATACCAAAGTACCGGACTAAGCCAGGAATGTCGAAAACTATAAAAAGTAGAGGTATAGGGTAGCAATCAACGAATGCAAAGTAGGATTGGCATCAACACTGCAAACGTCGTTCTTGGACGAATGTATCTTAGAAATAAATATTACAGCTTCCAACCTCAAAAAACGAAAATGATTTCTGGTGAAAAAATCCAAAAGTAGGAAAAGTAGGAATAAAAGACAGCACTAAAATCCAAAACGGGACAACTGCCAAACATTAAAGTATGCTAGGGAACCATAACAGATCCGGAGAAAATATTTTTTGTGTTTCAAATTGTGGTAACAAGTAATCGCCTAAAATAGATAATTGAAGAACATGATAGCTAAATAAATCGGAAAGTTGTATAAGTCTCAGTTTCCGAAAGAAAGAAACAATATCTAAAAAGTACGTACTCCAGGAAGAGGGTCGAAAATAACTAAGTCGGCGGGATGACTAATAATAAACAAAACCACCTAAAGAAAAGGAAAATGGATATGAGAAGCAAAATTAAAGAGAAAAAAGAAATAAAACAAAAAATTATTTAAAAACAAACAAAAGATACCAGAAAAACAAAAATTGAAGTAAAGCGGAGTCGCCGTCTTAATGTGAAACACAAAGACTAAAAACGAGGTTTACCACGTTAGAGTCGCCAGATATCAACAACATAAATTACCATATTCGTGAAGTATACCAAAACACGAGGACTTATCTCCGTAACAAAAAATCCATGACGTAAGAATAGGGATATAATTAGTAGTAAGGCGCCAGTGGTTTCAATTTTTCTTAGTAAGGAAACCAAAATTACTAGAGAAATTACAAGTCTAACAACTTAGGGTGAAACTAAAACTTGGAGAATTTTTAAACAACCGATATGGAACAGATTAGGCTAAGTAAAAATACTAGAGAAAGAAGAAAAATGGCAAAAATCAAAACGAGTATAACGCAAAGACGTCAAATTTTAGTAAGAAAATTGGTACCTCACGTTGGGTATGACAGATTTGTTACCCGTAAAACGAGAAGTCCA
The DNA here is from genome assembly GCA_036346225.1 of Platerodrilus igneus. Lineage (NCBI taxonomy): Eukaryota > Metazoa > Arthropoda > Insecta > Coleoptera > Lycidae > Platerodrilus > Platerodrilus igneus. Next base: position 1,127,354 of record JARFIW010001107.1, read on the forward strand.
GTAAGAAAAGAACGAAACCAGAAATAGAATGATCGCCCGAATTACGGTAACATGGGACGGGAAAAAAAGAAAAAGAATGTTGCATTAATACAGCTGCAGACTGGTAGACTTTAAATAGTATATATACAACATATATGCGCGGACAGAACATTAGTCCTTTCAATACAATAAAATACAACAATCAATAAATAACAAAAGAAAAATGACCAGAACATTCATGGATTTTACTACAGCATTTTACACATATCTATATACCCCGTAATACATATAAATAAAAACTATCACATATAAACATAAATATAAACATGACTCGAATCTTACCTACTTTTTCACTACGATAACGAACCCTTGCAAAATAAGATTTACTAATACTTAAAAAACAAAATATATAATTACAATAGTGTGTTTAGTTACAATCAACATATTAGTACCAATAGGTAATCAAATAGCACAGCTGATAGATAATTATTAAGTCTACATATAATTTCGAAACCAATTCACTCGGTTATCCATCAATATAGAAAAACGATATCACAAAACCTACATTAATATCCTTATTCTCAGAAAGTAACAACATTAAATAAGAAAAACATACTCAAGTTCTTAATATGTATCTGATACCATTAAAACCCAATATACTCATCTTAATGTTTATGTAATGCAAGCAAAAATGAGTAGCAATATTGTTACCTGTCCACCATGATAATGAAATAACAAAATGTGTTGTAACAACAAAGCGAACCCCTCTGTGCGAAGGTCAAACCAGCACGGTCCCAAGGATCCTAAGAATGTGCGCTAGAATCCGGGCCAAAGATACGGGTTAAAATCCGGAGAATATGGGTTACCATCCGGGTAAATAATATTCAAATTTCTATTAAAGAAACACCACCCTTCAAATACCTAGAATCACATAAAAGGGAACAAGTTTTCACCATAAAGATTTTGTAACGGCCAATTGAAGCTATTAATATGTATCACAAAAGAAACCACTCGAACCAACACTTGAAGTATAGTGAATTTGTTTCACGAATGTCTGAAATTTACAGTTACGTTATATTTTTTATGTTTGAAACTATTAATGCACTTGAAGTGAATTTACTTAATTAATTGTACATCAAGTATATTGTTCCACTCAAGTGTTTTATTTCATTTATAGTGTTTTTAAATTCTTCTTTTCAGCTGTGCATTTAAAGTTTATACTAATACCCCCAGCGATTAGATATTTTTGCTCCCCAGACGTGCACATATCCCTTTTACACTAGCTTGAAAAGGTTAGGGTGCGATTTTATTCTCTGTTCTTAATGTTAAGAACCATTTGCATAATATATAAAATAATCTAAAATATTTGTAGTGTTATTTCACTTTGTTTAATAAAATACCTCCCTTATAAGCGACAAAACCAAATCACAATCATACATCAATAAAGTAAATTCAAAGTTATTTTTATCTACACGAAATGCCTACGATAATACTAAGCTAAAGGTCATAATGCCACACACTACTTCTAGAAATTAATTAACAAAATTACGCTCTATTGTTACGCATCTTAACTTCATTTGTTATTACCGGAATGGGAAATGCTAGATAATATGCAGCATACTACAATTATGCCGTCTATGGTGCCTGCTATACCTACTGCCTAACATTCGTTACTATTTATTTTATTTTATTTATTTGTTCCAACGTCTCAGTAGTCTGCTCCCTGCAATTTAAGCAGACCTGGTTTCCCCCATAAAATAGCCGTGAGTAAAGGTGCGTGTATGCGTGGGTGCGCGCTTGAGGGCATGTGTCACGTGTGTGGGTGAGGTTGTGTGTAGTGTTGATATTCGTGTTACGGAAGCCGGAAATCCCAGTCGTTAAGCAAGAACGCTCAACGGATATTACCATATCAGTTCGAACCATCGACAGCTGGAAATCCAAATGTTGAAAAGGCAGTGTAAGTGGGTGAATAGCCATTTGTGTTTGTACAGCGTTTGAGAAAGTAACCGTGAGTAAGGTGTGTGTGTATGTGTATGCGTGGGCATGAGGGCGTGTCGTATGTGTGTGTGAGAGAGAGGGTTGTGTGCATGTTTGTTGTATATGTGATGTTGATATCTGTGTTACGTTCCCCCTCTAGGACAAGGATCATCGGCAACCGGATATCCCAGTCGTCAAGGAAGAACGCTCGAAGAATATTGCCTTATCAGTAGCCGGAAATCCAGATGTTGAACCTTGCACACACACGCACACGCACATGCACACGCACACGCACACGCACACGCACACGCACACGCACATGCACGCGCACACGCACACGCACACGCACACGCACACGCACACGCATGCACGCGCTCGCGCTCGCGCTCGCGCACGCACACGCGCGCGCTCACGCGCACACGCGCGCGCTCGCGCGCACGTTCACGCAAACGCAAACGCACGCGCGCACGCGCAAACGCACACGCACACGCACACCGCACGCGCACGCGCACACGCACACGCACACGCACACGCGCACGCGCGCGCGCACGCACACACGCACACACACACACCACCACCTCCCAAGTACTAGGACCATCGGAAGCCGGAAATCTAATCTTCGGGGAAGAATGTGTAACGGGCATTTTTACAGCTTAACCTTTTTACGCCTTTTTCCCAATTCGTAATTACATTTCTGCTACTACTAGTTCTATATTGTATGCAATTTAACTCGCGGGTATTACTTTCAAAGATGGTTTAATTGAAGATTGGTTTTCATTAATAAATACATTGCAATAAATGAATTTTAAATAGAATTATTCGTAAATTGTTTTCCAACTTAGTGAAAATTACAAACCGCTTGGAATTAATGATAAATTGCTATTCGTATAAATGTTGTTCCTTATGTGGATATACGAGTCTAAATATAAACAGATAAGAAGTGTAGTTCTGATTACCTTTGAAGGAGGTATGTTTTTAGATGTAACGTGTTGGATTGACAAGAAGTGCGGTGGTAATAACAACGAGTTGTTATGAACAGATGCGTAGTCGGTTTTTGTTCTTGGTTCCGGTATATTAAGTACTTTGAGTGATACGCGTCGCTTTGCTGATTGTGTCTTTAGTTGTTTTTCTTGTAAAATAAAAGGTTTACGGAACATTGACTTAGTGATTACGCGTTGCACGACAAATTGTTTTTGTTGCTTTTCTGTTACAAATAAAAGTGGTAGAACTTGGAAAACCCGACCGCACGTGGTTGTTTTTACGGAAGATTGACTTAGTGATATCGTCGCTTTACTAATTGTGTTTTTTTGTGGATTTGTCTTGCTATATTTGAACTGTGTGCGATCTAGCTTTCGTGGCCTCCTTTTCTTATCAGAGTAGTGCATACTTTGGTTTATTCAAACACAGTTTTAAAACTTGAGTGTTTCTAAAAATGGTGATACAGTTGTAGCAGGTTTAGTAGAAAAAAAAGGAGGTTGCTTCTTATGAACAGGTATCTCATTCACTTGTAAAGACAGCTGGTACTGTAGTTCCTGAATTTTCTAACCCCAACGAATCTAAAATAGATCTTTGTTTGCGCGAATTTGGTTATGCAAAAGCATTAGCTTTTCCTTTGTTACCATAGGTAGCAAATAAAACGCTTCACGTTACTGTTAGTTTAATGCATTACGTCGTGCCTTGAAAGCCCGTGACTCTAAATTTTTATTACTATTTTTCTTTACAATTTGTGTTACAAAATCTTTCCAAATTATTGTCTCAGGAAATAGAATTAACAAGAGATTTATCGATGTTACGTAGTTCCACCAGCATGATAATGTCTGCTGCTAACACCAGTGAAATACGTAGGCGTGATTAGTGTAAAGTGTGAGAAATTCCATCCACACCCTCACAGTCAAGGGTGCAGAGCTTCGTTAGTGCAGGACATCGGGAATCCCACATTCAATTGCGAGGAAGCGTTGCTGAAGGACTGTTTGTAAGTTGAACTATTTCCTACTTGTTTTTACTTTAAATACCTGTCCGTTGCTTTGCCATACCTTTGGCGTTCTGATACCTTTTACCATAGACTTGCATGCTATTTTAAATAAAAGAAAAAAAAAGAGAAAAATCAATAGTACTGGACTACTCATATTAATTGTGTTTACCTATTTATATTTTGTTAAAATTTTGTCTGCTTTATGTCTAATTGGTGTGTGAGGAAACGTTTCTGCTACTCCCCAATATTACCTCACTTTGTACTAAAGATTTGTTATATTGCTTTTAACGTTGGTATATTATATAGATTATCCCAACAGTTTTTTTTATTCTACAAAGTACTGAACAATTTATACTTGATTCGTATGCTATGCTTTTTCTTTGTTTCAGGTTTGCAGGACTAATTTGTTTTTTTTCAGGTTTACTATTCTAATTTTGCTATTGCAGGTACTGTTACTAATTCCTTACAGCCGCGTACCTTATATGTTGGTCTGCTTTCTACAACCCCCCCTATTCTCCGATTGAGCCCGGTCCTTTCTTTGTTTTTCTTTGTGTTACGTACGGCCACGAACCAACGTAGCATAAATTTGACGAACCAACGTGGCTGCCCTGATAATAACGTCACAAATGCTTAGCAGAAGTACTTCGTTGCTATGACTTGTGTACGTTTTGCAAAAGCGCTATGTAGGTTCTCACAGTATTCTGTGTAATAGTTTTAGTTCCCCGTCCTTTCGGTGAGACCAAATTGAAATATGAACGCACAAAAATAAAACGACCAAAATCGGTATGTTTCATGTTCTGTGTTTGCTATATAATGCAGTAATTATATCTGAATGTAAAAGGTTATTTGCAAAGTCATTGTATGTTATCTCTACAAGCCTAATTAACAAAATACAAAATTTTTGGCAGGTAGGGCATTAGGCAAAATCACCCTAAAGGATGACCGTCAATTGTTTTGAATTTGCATTTATTGTTATCTATTGATGTGTAGCAAGTAATTTCAATTTACTACCTGCCATAGTATCTTTGTTAAGAATGCTATAAGTATGTAGAAAATATGTTCATCTATAAAATGCTTATTTTTTAGTTTGTGGTTCTGAAATGATTTGATATCAATTCTAAAACTAATTTGTTGGCGACTGCAGCACATGGTGTTTGAAATACGGCAGCTACTAGTCTAATTTTAGCACATATATTGCTGTGCAGATTAAAAAAGATCCTGGCTATTGTGATCTGTTTCGTTTTTTAATTTGTATGAGATTGCATAAAGTACAAAAATTGATTGAATGGCATTGTATCTAATCAATAGCGCTTTCGGATTTCCGTTTCCATAATTCCCATTGAAGCTGTAAGCTGGCCACGTTGTCGGAAAGGGTCTTCTAAATAGAATACGCAGCTTATCAATGAAGTTTACTTTATTTGCTGAAACAATTAATGTGAAACGTGAACAGGGTATTCAATGCGATTTATATTATTGTTATTGTAGTATTCTTATGCTTAAAGCTTTGTACGTAGTCTAAGCTGGACCTATAAACGGCAGTTTTATAGACGCTCGTTTCGAGCTTTACCATCAAACGTGTCATACATTTAAAATCTGTAGTGAAATGCACTAGTGAACTCTAAACGATTTCTGCCCGTCACTATATAATACTTAATGTTTTTCATATAGTATTATTATATTTGTGATGCTAGAAATTGGATTTTCTAATTTGTGTTTAGCATGTAGGTCATGTAGGTTCACAATATAAGGAAATACTTATATTATGATAGAGCAGAATAAAAAGTGTTAACGTGACTGCGGATAGTTTTAAAAAATAGGTTACTTTCCTGTTATGGTTAGTAAGTATCTCATAAATTGGGCATAATTATAGTTAATCAATTCGCGGAAGCAATAATTAATACAAATTACCTACATACACCTGATACCTTTCAAAATATAAAATGCTTAATCAAAGGTTATTAAAAAAGAGCCTGGCATAAACAAACAGCGGTTACAAATATTGATTGGAAATTTGCTATAACGGCATAAATAGATAAAGTTTAAACTAATCAGATCGAGGAAAGTTCGATAGGCCCAATTTTCTATGCTTGACCACCGGGAGCGCACGGTAATTAAACTCTGAGCAGTATAACGTATTTCTTAACCTACCACAGCACTGGATATGTATAATTCGCCAGTGAATTAAAGCGGTTTTAGGCGTCAAGAGTTCTTATTTCAACTCGAAGAACTACCCACACATCTAAGAGTTCCCAGGAACACCTATATTAAGCATCCACAGCGAGTCACAATCCTAGTTCCTGTAAAACCGGATAAAGCGGTGTACTACAAACGCTTCCAACATTTACGACAGAAAATACAGGCTTTCAAGTGGTTAAGCTCGTCCTCAACAAGCTACATTCCTTCTGGACTCGTCCATCCGTCGGTAAGAATGTAAAAAATTTTTAAGTGTTCCCGAACAGCTCTTCATCCCGCGTTAATTTTTCTACCGAAGGTGACTACTTACTGGTACAAATGCGTAGTTTGGTAATAAGTTTTGTGGTATAGATTGTTGATTACAATGCAGTTACACTATTTCACAGAGTTTCTATTTATCTTTCATACTGTATAATATTTGCTTTTTAGTTGCAAGAGTTGCATGAAGCAACATACTAATGTCTTGAAGATTAGTGTTCCATACTAGTTTAAATACACACCCACCTAATTTTCTTTTATAAAATTTTTGATATTGATATATTGATATTGATATTTTTATATTTTTCCCATATATATATATATATATATATATATATATATATGTATATTTTACTGATCTAGTCTCTACCCCCCTTTCTTCTTTTCTTTATTTTTTTTTATTTTACACTTTTTTTTGTCGCGCCTTTTATGTAACGTGCACACCTAATGCACGCCCCGTACTTGCAACGTTTGGTTGGTTCTTTAATCAAACTGTTTATTACAATGCCTCGACTATTTTAGCTCTTAATTCTCAGGGTGTCCACCTACTTATAGTGAGTTCCGTTATAAGTAGATGTGCAATGCCCAACCATGACGTTTGAGTCCCTGTCCGTCCGGCTGTATCCGTTCTGTGTTCCGCCTCCCGTAATCCGGCCGTCATCCGCGTTGTCGTCGTGCTGGTACCTGTTTTGTCCTTGTAAGTCGTTCACCCGGTGTTCCCTATTGTAATATGGTCGTCTGTTTCCGTCGTGTCCCCAATGATTTCGGTGTCCGTGGTTGAAATAGTCCTGTCGGTAGTTAGGTCGCTGTTCGTGGTTGAAATTGTCCTGTCGGTAGTTGGGTCGATGTTCGTGGTACGCATGTCGTCGTTTGTCTTCGCTATAACCCCGGTTTTGCTCCCAATAATTTGTCCGCGTTTTTGCCTCCAGTGCCGTCGCTAAATCGAAATTTCTCATCACGCCTAAAAATTCCCGCAGTGTCTTCACATTCTGTACCACGACCATCTTTGTCACTTCCGGTTCCATGTGGCCCGCAAGTAGTAACACTATGTCGTCCTCGCCCAATTTTGGTGTCAAGTGTTGTGCCTGGTTAAATTTGTCAATTGCGTATTCTTCGCGTGTTCCGTGTGTCCTACTGTAGTGTCCCGTGATTAAATTTGTCCGTATGTCCGTCTGGTGTGTGTTACTCCAGAACTGTTCTATAAATAGTAGTCGAAATTCCGCGTACGTGTCGTACTGTCTGCGTATGATGTTGTGCCACTTTTCTGCGTTCCCTGTCAACGTCGCCCCTACTATCTGTAATTTAGTCCTTTCGTTTTCAGTCTCTACAATTTCGTCCAGTCTGTCTAAAAATCCCATTGGTTGTTCCGTCCTCCGTCCTTCAAATTTAGGTAACGCGTCCCGGTTCAATTTAATGTGCTGTCCGTAGTCCAGTCCAACGTGCCTTCGTTCGAGGTCGTCCAACTTGTCCTGTATCTGTCTTACTTCATGTCCTACCCTGTTTTCTAATACCGTAACGTTGTCTATCAGTTTTGCGTCCAGTTGTGTCTTAGTGTTCATATTTTCGTTCTGTATCGTCTCTAAAGTTTGTCCTAAATTTTTGTAGTTTGTCAAATGTCTTTTGTCACATGTTTGTATTTCTGAATTTAATGTCGAAAAACCACTGACCATCGTCTCCTCGACTGTCTCTACGCGTGTCTTGATTTCCGTTCGTAGGTCCGTCCTTGTCGCGTTCAAGTCTCCCTGAATCTGTACCCGTGTATTTTCTAATTTGTCATCTACTCTGTCTACCTTTTCTTGTACCTCTGTCCTTATGTCGTCCTTTACGATTTGCATTTGCGTGAGTAGATAGTCCTGTGTATAATTCAATTTGGCCGTCAGTTCCGCGTGTGCCGTCCTAAACTCATTCCTCAGTTCGGTGTGTGAATCTACATTTTATTAGTTAGTTCTGATTTTAGTTCCGCCTGTGACTCTTCAAATTTGTTCGTTAACTCTGCCTTAAATTCTGTGTTATGTCTTAAATTCCATTTTTAGTTCCGTCTTCAGTTCCGTGTGTGAAGTTACCATTTTATCTTGCATACTCATTAGGAACCGCATTATGTCCTGGGTTCCGGCGGCTTCTGCTTCCCTAACCTCCGGTACCGTCGCCTGGTCCGTGTCCATGTCTATCACCTCCGGACCTGTCTGCCTTACCTCCGTCTCCTGGATGTCTCCTCCTGCGTCTAGCTCTATGTCTTGTGTCCTAATTTCCTCGTTTTGTGTCATTATTTCTGCGTATATCCGTCCTGATCTCGTAATCCGTTTCATTTCCGCGTCCGTCATCTCTGCAGCCTATTTTTGAACTCCTTTTTTCTCTGAAAAATATTTAAACTACGGGCCCCACCTAATCTCAGGATCCCGTATCCTACTACTATTTCTGTCTAATTTCACTCGATCTAGCCTTTTTTCAGCCCCACGTTGGGTTTGCCACCTTTACTGATCTAGTCTCTACACCCCCTTTCTTCTTTTCTTTATTTATTTTATTTTACACTTTTTTTTGTCGCGCCTATTATGTAACGTGCACACCTAATGCACGCCCCGTACTTGCAACGTTTGGTTGGTTCTTTAATCAAACTGTTTATTACAATGCCTCGACTATTTTAGCTCTTAATTCTCAGGGTGTCCACCTACTTATAGTGAGTTCCGTTATAAGTAGATGTGCAATGCCCAACCAAACTGCACACTCTTTTGTTTTAGTACTAAATTTTTAATCTACTTTTGTATATGCCAAATTTTTATTACGATCAACGTTGCCTTGTGCCAAATTAATTTACTACCACAAATTTATGACTTTTTTTGACGTTTTAAGACATTTCAGCACTCACCTGGATTATACTTCGTTCTTGGCCTCTCTAACTGCTGGCTCAAAATCCTCGTCGCCGTATGCGCCTTTACACGGTTGTACTATCTGATAGAATTTTCGTATCGCTTCCAGATGTCGTTCTTAAATTTTAGATGCTCCCCAATATCTGAAATAAATAACCCTAATTTAGAATTTGGAATACCCGTTTATGTTACTTCCCCTGCGCTAATTCTTCTGTCCTAATTTTTGCTTTGAATCCTCCACTACCAATTGTTGGTCCCCTAATTTCGCTCCTCGTGTTCTCAATTAATCCGTCCGCTTTTTCGTATTCAATCCAAATCTAATCGCCGTCCTGTTTCAAATTACTCGATGCCCCGCTATAAATCTATATCCAAATCAATCTTCGTTTCTTTATCTACCCACTCGATGTCCTGCTACCTATAAATCTCTATCCAAATCGATCTTCGTTCCTTTAAATAACCACCATATGTCCTTCTGCCTTTAAATCGCTATCCAAATCAATCCCAAATCTATTTGAATATTCGTCGCTTCGCCGTCGCTTATATAACCACTCTATGTCCTTCCGCCTGTTAATCTCTATCCAAATCCAACTTCGTCCCTATATATCACCACTCGATTGTCCTTCCGCCTTTCCCAATATTGTTCCAAATCTATTCAAGTATTCTTCGCTTCGCCGTCGCACTATTACCAATCTTTACACCTTTTATTATCGTCGCTGTTGCTCATTTATATTTCGCTGCTGCTCTTTACCCTTCTTTACTCAATCAAAACTATTCAAAATCAAACACGTTTATTAAATTTTAAATCGTTACACAAATTAGCGCAGTTCTATAAAAACACGTCTTTATACAAAAAATTTCGAAATAATCTCCCCTTGTTTTCTTTCCAAGGCGACCATTATAACATTTCTTGCCTACTAAATTATAAAGTACATAACTAAAATCGTCCAATAATATCCAAACACTACGTTTGTGTCGCACATACCATAATTCATGTCCTTTTACACTTCCATAATTCACATAAAATTCTAGTATTGGTCCTAAATATTTACAGTCCTTCAATCACATTTGACATTGTTATAACTAATAATTTTGAGCTTACAAATTTTGTCCAAAAGTTGATTCTATTTAAAATAAAAAGTCAAAATAAATCACACTTGAACCTGGATGCGTGGTTGATAGTGAACATCCATAGACGCATCCGGTTTTTGGACGGCAAATGTACTTTCAATGGCCTATAAAATTCAAACTCAGTATAAACCCTTGAGCACTGTACATCTTACTACGTCATTTAGTCATTTTAATTTACCTTTTGGCACTTATATTTCAACTACCATTTTGAATTGTACTTTAGCATATGTAAAATACGGCAAACATACATTTTTAGATTATGTGATCAAATATATGGATTATTTTGCTTGGGCATACACTACCTCGTACTAAACAACCCTTAAAACCCTTGGTAGCTCCCTCAAACATTATAATATATATATATATATATATATATATATATATATATATATATATAATATGTATGTATGTATATCTGTACCAGGCGCCTTACCATTTTTCAGACCTTTAAATGCTAATTCAAACTCATCTCTAAGTATAAGATATCCCAAGTCATCATCTTCAATGTCTGATTCCTGTTCTAATACTGTTAGTTCCTCTCCTGCATATAAATTCCCTATATATTCTTGTCATCTACCCACTTTCTCTACATTTTCTATAGTGACGTTTCCTCCCGCCTCCTTTATGTTTTTGCTATACGGTTTTACATACCTAAAACTGATTCTAATTAGTTTGTATGCTTCATGTGTCTTTCCTATTTTCATCATAGTTTTTACCTCTTTGCACTGTTCATCAATCCATTGTTCTTTAGCTTTCTTGCATTTGCGAATAATTTCCCATTCTATGACTTCATATCTCTGTTTTCCTGTTTTGTTTAATTTATTTTTGTATTTTCGTCTTTCTTCCATTAAATTCAGGATATTCTTTGTTATCCATGGTTTCTTTTTTTTTGTGCATACTCCAGAATATCTTTGGCCGCCATGTCTAAGCTGGATTTAATGTTATACCATTCTGTTTCTACTTCCATAGTATCAAAAATTTTCTCGATGACCTTTTTAGAATTTTTCTTGAATATCCTTATCTTTTAGTTTCTCAAAGTCAAAGTGCCTTTTTCAATTTCATTTTTTTATTTAAGTGCGCCCTTCATAACTACAATGTTAGAGTCAGTGTCTGTATCTGCTTCTGGGTAGCTTCTACAGTCTTTTACTTGATTCCTAAACCGTTGTCTAACAAGAATGTAATCTATTTGATATCTTCCTATATCTCTAGGCATCTTTCACGTATATCGTGTTCTACAATGATGTTGAAATAATGTGTGTGTGATGATAAAATCGTTCTTGTCGCAAAATTCTATCACCCTACTTCCCTTGTCGTTTCTCGTGTCTAAACCATAAACCTACTACCACTCCTTCCCTACTGTCACCTACCACTGCATTAAAATCCCCCGTAATTATTAAATTTTCATGTCCTTTTACGTATCTTAGTATGTCGTCGATATCTTTGTAGATCGCTTCTACCTATTGGTCACTGTAGCTAAAGGTGGGCATGTATACTTGTATTATTACTGTGTTCACCGGTTTAGATTCTAATCTAACCACGAGTACTCTTTCGTTCTTTTGTAAGTAATTTTCTACACAGTATCCTATCTTTTTCCGCATAAATATCCCCACACCCAAATTTCCTTCCTCTGCTCCTGTATGAATTACCCTGAAGTCTCCACTTCAAAAATTCTCCGCCTTTGGCCACCGAACTTCGCTGATCCCTGCTATGTCTAGTGATAACCTATTCATTTCGCTTTTTAGGTTCTCTAGCTTACTTACTTGCTTCATACTTCTAACATTCCACGCTCCGACTCGCAGAATGTTTCCGACTCTTATTTTTAGATTTTCGATCACATCCTCCGAAGTAGTCCCCTCCCGGAGATCCGAATGGGGGACTATTTTACTATTTTACCTGAGAGAATGCCATCATGCTTATTACAATTTAAGTACGCTGTGTACTTGGGAGGTAATGTGGTGGTTTCCCGTTGCCTTGCACATCACGGTAGTGTGTTTTAGACTGCCATACCGACCGCTATAGTCTCTGCCAATCTAAGTACCGAAAGAGCCGCTGCCCTCACTCATTCGTGGACCTGTCTTAGTCTGGTTCCTCGCTAACGACCCTACTACTTTGGTTGGACCTGTAGTTTGGCTCTTTAGTTCAATAGAACACGCAAGCCATTTCGCCTGCTCTAGTAATCTAGAACTTCGGCAAGGTGCAGGTCCATTCGCAATGGCTATACAAACTATTGTGGGTTAAATAAATATAAGAGATGGTGTTGGGAAGGTGAATAAGGCCTATTGTTAGAACGAATTCTTGACTTATTATTCCTCTTTCATGATAATTATTTGGGGACTGTACCAAATAGAATTTGTAGCTGGTTGCTGAAATATAATTAAACACGAGGCACTTTGATGGTATATTAGTAATTAAAACTTGAAACTATTTACAAAGAGTTGCACATTTTTTAACAATTGTAGAGAAATTGAACAGCGCTACATTTTGCTGCTTACAGTAAAGCGACTAAGTAGGAACTGCCGAGAGCGCGCCATATAATTAAAGAGGGAGGTTGGTAACCAAAAACTTACGCTAGATGGCGAGGCCAGTATGAAAACGTACATAATTCAAAGTATTTAAAATTATTATAACAATATCCAACTGACGGAAATTTGTATATTCCATAAACAGAAGGGCAAGTTTCGAGTTATTTCTTTTAGCACAACACATATTTTGACTTTTAATTTTATCAAAAGCAAACAGTTATTTTATATAAACCTAATAAACAAGAGGTTATATTAAATATGGCAAACAGAAATACAACTAAAGGACGGATCTTTGTCTTGTTTTTCTCAAAAACACGATTTCTTTACAGATAACGTTTCTCAAACCACTGAAACAATTATGGATATGTATTATTTACAACGAAAGAAGCATTGATATTTAAATTCATGTGTTTCTAAAATGAAATGGAAAAAAACACAAACGTAGTTTTAGTTCAGGATCGAACTTTTTAATAACTACAGTTATGTTTGGTTAATATATTTAGTGATTAATTGAATGCAATAAAATTCGTCTTAAGTATGATAGTGTGATTTTCAGTACCAGAAATTATGCAAGATTTCAGAGCTTTTCTATTTTGCAACTATATAAATTGGCAAGAAAAGGTATTTCACTGCTTTGTCAAATTCGCATATTTTTCTGCTCCAAAACATAAGTAATTCTTGTAGCAGCAGATTTAAATTTGTTACTTTAAGTGACTACTGGTGCAGATTGGACTCAGCAGTTTAGTCCTCAGGATTAAAAAGTTGACAATAGTAACCGCAAGTCGTTTTAAAAATGAATTGATCTCTTATACGCACTGATGCATCAATTAAACATGGAATGTCAGAAACAGGTAGCGCTATTATAACTACATATTCTGTTCAATGTAGCCGGAATAACATTATGTCTTGCCCTGAATATTGGGCATATTGAAAATTCTCATCCTTTAGCAACAATAGCAGCCATTTACAATAATTACATGTTGATAAAGATATGATTCATAGTTCTAAGTTAAAAGAATCGGAAAATATTTGGAAAATATCATAAGTAGTTAATTGACTCAATCCATGGGAGAATGTGTATGGCTCAAAATAAATATTAAATATATTGGCTCATAAACCGAAGGTAAATAGCGAAGTCTGAAAACGAAGTTAATATAATGTTTGTAAACGATGCACAGGCTGAGTTAAAATTTAATGCGGTGTATTAATATTTAATGATAAAGCGTACAATGCACGTATTATAAAGTATGCAAATGTCTTTATTTTCCAGCTTTTGTGTATCCCTCCGCTTTTTTCTGTATGTAACCAGAAAATTGCTGTGTAATATGGATTTTTAAACGGGAACAAAAGGATTGCTATTTTAATTTATTCGAAAGGTCCAACAGCGCAACGGTTTAATCCTAAATATTCTCAAAGGTGCTTTAAAAACCATAAAGCGTAACATAAGATGTGTAAAAAGCAAGTCCCTTGAAATGAAAAAACAACCACACCGTTGTCTTGAATATCAAATGAGACCTAAATCTCGTGACTTCTCACGTACAAACGCAATCAGCAGCAAAGCCACACTTCTGGGACATTTTTTATCACGAGTTGGAAGAAAAAGTCACGTGTAATACGAATCCTTATTAGTATCTAGAGCAGAATGAAATTGCAAAAATAAAGTTAAACGAAATTTCAGAGCCTTCCACAGCCAGAAAAAGCTTTCGATTCACTTCTACAAATACCTTAATTTCTTGTGAAGGTATATGAATTTTGGTTGTGTTGCTTAAAAAAGCAGGTGCAACCTCAAAAAGGAGCGATTCTTTATCATCCCTGTGACTGTGCTTTAAACTAACGTTAAGTCTAATTCTGAACAAGACTCGAAAGCTATACAATATTCCTAATATTCCTAATATTCTGGTACGGTTAATCTCAATCCTTTAATGCCCAAAATATATTTTAAGATAAGATGTTATCTTGAATTTCTTTTGTTGGGCATAGGTCGTAAATACTGGAACTTAAGGATGATTATCAATTAAACACAAGCGTTGTAGGTTACATAATACCTTTTATCATGCGAGTTAGTTCATTGCGTCGTGCAAAAAAATCTGAAATATAACACAAAAATTTCACAACTCAAAAAATAAGAACATGAAACTCAAAATTATTTACCGGCAAGTAGAAGTACCTGGGTATACCATTTATTTACAACTTTGTACACATCATATTATCGTCATTAAATAAATACCGAGAAAATCATTTCCTAAATCTAAAATGCTCTTCGCAAACGAAAAGTACGGTATCTACAAAACCAATCACCATTTTCTTTCAACCTTGTTGCCTTCTAGGTTAAACATTAAACATACACCTTTTCTCAAGGTTAAATACCTTATGATTGCACTATTTAAAAGCCGCGCCACATTATGTAGTTGACAAATCACTCGACCTGTAGGAATGAAATACCTACGATCTTTATAAAATCTTCCCCTAATAAAATATTTCCCAAATACAGTTAATAATTCATCCTTGTTACATCCGAAACTAAAATCATTTATCTGCTAAGCAAAAAATTAATTACTGAGAGCATAAAAATCAAGGGTCGATCACCAAACTCTTACTTCATAAATAAAATCAGATGGCGTAAAGCATATATAACCAAAACACTTAATTGCTGATTATTCTCGTGGCTTCAAATATCATGTCCGCTATGGATCTTAATGCGGCCACATTCCAACTGTTTCCAATTTAATTTTATATTATAAATTTCCTTCTTCCATTTCTTAATCATAAGTTGAAATTTCGTTCTTTAGCATAAACGTAAATCATTACCTATTGCTGTTTTCACTTTGCTGTCCGTTTTGTATAAGCTGTATAATCTAACTGAATTCCATTCTTTATTATTTATTACACTTAGCAAACAACGCTGCTAAAAAATTTTACTATCCCAATATCGCCAGACTTGCAGCAAAGGCAGACAGTTTGCTAACCTATCACGTCAGCTACTAAAGGCTTGAAAAAATAATAAACATTTTTAAAAAAGCAATATACAATCTTCATTGAACAATATTGGTATCTGACAAGTTTAAAACTGTCTTAGGATCGCCTCAGAACCATATAAAATATTCATAGAACAACATTGGTATCTGACAAGTGTAAACTCGTCATAGGGTCGCCTCAGAACCATGTTAAAATCTACCAAAGAAGTAGCCTAAATCATAATGATTTTTCCCCCTCAAAATAAATATAAAAAACGACTGCTTAAGCTTTACGGTAACATAATCGCACACTTCTTTAATAATCATCCTCTCAATTGTATAAATAGAAACATGTTAAAAAATGTTTTCCAATCCTCAAGTTATTAAATTTATATAAAATTCACCAATAAAATTAATCGGCTGATTTCACGTTAAGGGTATGGGCTACCTAAAAAAAGTCGGACCCAGACCGCAACACAAATTGAAGGGAATCATTCTTTTAAACTATAAAAACTTTTACCTAGGGTACTCAAACCAAACATTTCGGACATCAATAAATCAAAGTTACCTTCAATTTATGTCATAAATGTCAAACTTGAAGTTTATATTATTTTGACAACGATCCTAGGTCATGGATCGAAACGTAAATAAACATGATTTTAAAAATTATGAGTGGTTTAATTCCCAAAGAAGATTAAGAATAATTCAAAAGAGAACGAAACTAAAATTTAAAAATATATGGTTAAAAATATCTGACGTGACAAACAAACATTTATAGTTTTCTCGATAATACTCCGAATTCTTAAGCATAATCATTCTCTAAAAATCTTTCTAAAATTTCAAAAATAGTATAATCCATTCGCTTTAATAGAAAGCATGTTTTTCCGTGTATGAAACAAATGTTATTGCATGTACTTTGAAAATACCAAAAATATCTTAAATTTAAGCCATTCATTTCAATAATCATAGAAACATACTTCCCGTGTATGTAAATAATCATTTTAAGAGATAAATACAAAAAGCCATTTAATTCGCGTAAGAACAATATCAATTTATTGTCTTTATGAATTAAAATACTAAATGAATTTTCTGTGTACGGGATATACGTTGGAACACGTTTTTTTTGCCGTCCGTTAAAACCAATCTTTTTTACAATTATTAATATGCACATTTTTTTGCACTTGCAAAACGTTAAAACAAATGAATTTTTAATCAATTTTGTAATTATACTGAAAACTGTACTTTATTAGTATACAAATCAACCATAAATAAAGCAATGCGTACTTTAATTATTTGCAGATCATTTAAGTTGATTTTAAGAGTTGCAAGCTCAACAGTATTCTTGAACACTTTATTAATAGACAAATATGTTGTCACTTTTCCTAAGAAATTTTAAAGGCATTAAATCAACGAATGCTTGATTTTAAGAGTGCGAATATTAAAAAGCAATAAAATCGATAAGAATGATTTTATAGTTTCCGTGTTTTAATAAGGTAGAATGCGATGTGGCCAGAAAAAGATAAACGGCAGGTTTTACTGCATATATAAATCACGCAATTTGACATTAATTTGACCATAAAGCATGCCATTGACGGATATATTATTATATATATTATTATTATAATGAGTTTTGAATTAAATCGCAAAAACTTTAAGAAGGATGGCGTATCGAGATACTTTGTACGTAAGACCAGAACTGGAGTAAAAATATGCAGGGTGCACAACATTTATTTTATGGATAATTCTTTAATTTCTACAGTATAAAAATTACTTCAAGGTAGTAGTTTTATAATTATGTAATGTTTCAAAACTTCATCATTTACTGAATATAGAAGTTTTAATTAATAAGTTTGATGAATATGGTTTGTAGCAGTATCTTTTGTATTTGATTCCTGGACAACAGCTGTTCAAGTAGGAGCCACTTTATTGGTATGGTGATGACTTTTGTTAGGTTAGATTGTTTCAATTTGGTAATGTGTTTTGCAATACAATAATGTTATTTAATGTCAACTTGATCGGTAGGTCAAACTTTGCTCGTCTATTTAAATTCCATTATTTTAGATTTTCATGTGTATTAAATTTCCGTTTATATTTAATTACTATTATTTTTAAAAATGTCTGCAACCGCAAATAAGAAGAAAATAACCTAATTATGAATTGCTTTTAAGAAAATAATTGCAAAGACAATACACGTTCGTTGATACGGGAAATTTTTGGAATTTTATTATAAAGACAAGAGGATGTATTATCATAGGACTGTCCAGTTCCGGCTCGAAGAGCCAAATGGTTATAGCTTTAAGATAAAATGATAGCTAGTGTTTGTTTTTATATAAAGCAATCTGGATAGTTATATAAGTTATGTATGAATAGGAGCTTAATTAATCAAAATTATAAAAATATAAATGCAAGACGTAATAAAGGATAAATATCCTGTTTTAACATGATGTGAATGCACTGAACATTTTGTTGATCGCAAAACAGGTCAATTCGCGTGTACGTCCACAACTGATAACGTTTCGAAGCTGAATGTAAATGTTACTAGATGATATCGACTTTAGATTCGCATTGCACTGTTGCCGAAGCACGCACAATAAACTTAAAATTACGAATATAATCTTTGCACTTTGTATTTATGGGAAAACATAATATAGTCTTGCATGACGGAATACCTGCATAAATAGTTAGTATATTTTGGCGTTGCAGATGACCAGGTCTTTTTAGAAATCGGAAGAATTTATTTAATCTAGGCTTCAGGCAAGTGCTGAACTGCAATAACGCCATTTAGACGTTATATAATATCGTTTCTGTCTAGATATAATAGATTGTTTTTATTTAAAAGTACTATAAAATACGAAAACGGCTCCTGTTTAATAATAATTCAATAGCTGGTTCTTGTCGTTTATATATGTAAACAAAATTGAGAGGCAAAACTTGCCAGACATATAATTATTATCTAGTAATTTATGTAGATCATAATCAACCACATGTTTCAATATTAATTTGGTTTACTAATATTTGCTTTTTGTTGCAGGTAAGTTCAAAACTACATTATTTGTGTCACCCTGTTTGCAGCGATGGTAAAACGATAGCTATTAACTTTGTTTAGAAATTGTTATCTCATAACTTTGTATTATAGGTTAACCTTATATGAAAACCTTCAAAAATGATATAGGGACACATAATTTCAAATGATCTTATTTATTGACCAATAATTTGTTAAATTAATGTTACTAGCTTAATCTTGATATATCTTAAAATATCAAAAAACCTCATGTTCAATGGAACTGAAAAATACTTAGCTTGAGAATGATTGCACAATTCTCAGGTGTTGACTTTTATATAAAAAGAACAAGCAATTTACCTATTTTGCCATTGATACGGTTTTTCAGAATTCGTTTAGTTCAATCTCTGCAGAAAGTCAAAACGATAATAAAATTAATAATTCGATATATAAGTGATAATCATAACAAGTGAAATTTTCAGCATCGTATCGCCAAACTACTTAAAATGTTGTAAAAGCACTATGTCAGTACCAACATGTAACCCAGTAGGTGGCCGTTGAACAGTTGAACAATAAAATTCTTATTTGAGGATAAGCAGTTTTATTCTTGTCATATATATTGCTCTGCAAATTTCCTTGTACTAAAGTCCCACAACTTGGGTGCCATTAATTGCTCTGTAAAACCTCCACGAATGGGCCGCCATAAATGCTCTGAAGTCATGAGTACTAGAGCCAATTTGAGTTTTTTTGCTGCTAATCCCTAAAAACTCTAAATTCATCAATGAAGTTCTCCACGGCTGCTCAGCTGCTAACTGAAATATACTACCATACTATTCTAAAAAGCAAACGCGGCTACAGTAGCGATTTATTCATAGAAAAAATCTACACCAAAAATGCTCTTCAATTATGATTTCACACATTGGTCAAATTACAAACATTCTCCCTTAAAATAATACATCTTTCCTTCAAATATTTCTTGATGAATTTTTATCAACTAAAAGAAAATTTTATTTTTAAGTAACAGGACTTTTTCATAAACCTTACATTACCCTAGGTTTAATAAGAGCTCATGGTAAAACCTATAAACACTTGTGCTAATTTTCGCACAGAAAAATACCGTAAGTCCCTTTTACCTTATACATAAACAGATATTACACAACTTATTTTACACATATAAAATTCCCACATAATAATATTGTCAAATAATAAATCATTAAAGTTTATTCGGTACCTCTTTAGTCCATTAAATTTATAGAAATATACCCATAAGGCATAAAATGTCATTACATACCAAATAAATCCACAAAAGCAATTATATACAAAGATCTGTTACCTGGAATGCACCACCACACATGTATGCACATTCATACCGTCGATGACCGTTGCCCTCATTAATGACTGCACGTTCGATAACTTCCCCTAGTTGTATTATACCATTCTAGACTGCAAGCTGCTATTCTATTCTCTCAATCATCACTTTACGATACAGCAAGACTCCCCCAACTCTGCTACTGGTCTAATTTACCATAGGAAACCACCAAATCGATCCATAAACAATCTTTACTGCATTTTTGTGCATGCATTGCACCAGCAACCATATATAAAGCAGTTTCTAGTTACTTTCATCAAGTATGCTTCGAATCTTTAAACTACCTTTCTCATTAATTTGTATACTGCTAGTACAAACTCTACACCAACTTGTGTAGAAATTTTATTGCAAGTACTATATAAATACTTGTTTACCACTATTAGCGGACGCGTCGATGAACATCAAAAGAGAGCCCTACTACCCCTTGCTGGTGTTTATATAGTCATCTTCTGCCCCTCTTAAGCTCCAAAATACTCGCAACTTCGTTGATACAAATAAAACAGCTTTCTTAGAAAATTTCTACCCTAATATTAACTGCCACCGAAATCTCAGAATTTTGACGATACAAAATCTTTTCTACGAAAGCACAAGTTTTGCATCCCAACGGATATCCACTTTGTCGAATCTTAGCCACTATTCTCAAACGTTTATAACAAACACCCCTTATACAGAACTGTCTGTCCCCTTTTATTTAACACAGAAAATCTTCTATCCCTTACTTTATTTTTAACTTGCTCCTGTCCTTGACGTAATAGCCCTTTCCAAGCAATATTCAAATAATCCTGTCTCATATACACATATATCATATCTTATACTTGATCTCTCTTTTATCTTTAGCAGCTTATTTCCCATAAACATATTACAATCTTCAAATGATGTTTATAGAAACATGCGGCATCTCACTCGTACCTATTCAATCTAATATTTCCTTCTTTTACCTCTCTCCCCCAAGTCAACCCAACACCTAACACATGATATCAATGTCATTTCTATGCCTGTTATTAACAGTCCCTCTTTCGAACGGTTATTTGTGCTTATTTACTGCATGAATCCCTAGAATCTAGCTACGATAGAACTTATTTACAACAATATCAAGAAATCCTTGCCCAAAACGACTTTCAAACTTGTAAACAAATACTAAAAACGTGTTATTTGACTACCCTCTTCATTCGAACTTACTAGAACTCGTAACCGTTAAGATTGTTTCTCTTTTGCTATAATTAAGCTTTTGAAAGTTATATAAATGCGAACGTTTTACCAATTATATTTATACTTTATAAACTCTGATTAAATATGCCTGCTAATGATATTTTCATTTATTACACTTGCCAATTCATGAAAATTAATATTTCAACTTCCCTGATTATAACCTTAGAATTATTGATTTTTACGCTAAAAGAATCTGCAAAGCTTTTAACTACTATGCATCTAATCTGATATAATTTAAGATGCTCGCTTTTCCACTGTACGTTACAGGTATTTACATATGCAATTGATTAGAAAGGTATTTGTTACTTTGCATCTAAATATCCTTAAAGTTCTTCATCCAAATTAAATTCTATCTGAATGGTTTGCAATACGTTAAAAAATTGTTGCTTTTTGCTATTTGTACTTGAAGTAAATTGTCCGTTAAATTATCTAATCAATTTTAACATTTCAATTTCACAGAAATATATATATATATATATATATATATATATATATATATTCTACTGACTCACCCCCCTTTTTATATATATTACTTTTATTATTTATTTAAATATAAATTATTTATACACTACCTTTGTCGTCGCCCCTATTTTTTTATATTCAATGAATGACTTCTTTATGATGTGCTTTAGTAAAGTTTGGTTGGTTATCTATTTAAACTGTTTACTATTATTATGCCTCGACTATATGAACTCTTTATCTCAGGGTGTTCACCTACTCACCGTGGGTTCAATCGTGAGTAGATATGCACTGCCCAACCAAACTGCACACTCTTTTGTTTCACTACTTTTATATGAAATTTTTACTGTATATGCCAAATTTTACTGATCAACGTAGCTTGGTGCCAAATTTATTAATGTATACAATTTCTGACTTTTGTGTGACGTTTTATGATATTGCACGGTACTCACCTGTATTATACTTTGCTGACGCCTTTTTTTAAATGCTGCTGGCTCACGATCTTAGTCGCCGTATGCGCCTTTACAAGGACTCACAATCACTGTTGAACTTGCGTATCGCCTCCAGGTGTTTTAATACAATTTTGATGACCCAAATCTGAAATGAATAACCCGAATTTTAGAATTTTGACAAACCGTTGTATTTACTTCCCTGCGTTAATCCTTCCGTGTTCCCTTTGTTTCTGCGTTGAATCTTCCCTGTAATTGCTGCTCTCCTATTTTCTCTCTTCGTGCTCCAATTAATCCTTCCGCCTTTTCGTAATCAATCCCAAATCTATCCTGCCGTCCTGTTCCAAATCAATCAATGCCCTGCTATAACTTCGATGTCCACTCTATGTCCTACTGCCTTTTATCTATATCCAAATCACTCCCAAAATTATTTATATCGTCGTTACTTCACCGTCGCTTGTATAACCACTCGAATATCCTACTGCCTTTAAACCAATATCGTTTCAAATCCAATTCCAATCTCGTTTCAAATCTAATTAACTACTCGTTGCTTTCCCGTCGCACTATAACCACTCTAAATACTCTTCTTTTATCGTCGCTATTATACCACCGATGCTTCTTGTACCTCTACTTTAATAAATTAGACTATTTAAATTTCAAACACATTTATTTTATCAAAGCATATCACAACTTTTACGCAGGTTTGTAAAAACACGTCTTTATACTAATTTTAATCAGAAAAGAATTCCCTTGTTTACTTCACTAGGCAATAAGCACAACAAAACTAGCTTACTTAATTACATTTTAATAAACATAAAAATATCCAATAACAATTTGTCCTTTCTTTTGTGTCACAAATACCTTCACTATTGTCTTTATATACATTCCTAAATTCTACCATTGGTCCTAACCACTTCACAATTCTCCAATTATATTTGATATTGCTATTCACTTATAATTTTGAATTTACAATTCGTCCAAAAGTTGATTCTACTTAAATGAAAAGCCAAAATAATTCACAAAAGACCTGGATGCTTGGTTGATTGTAGACATCCGTAGACGCATCCGGTTTTCAGACGGCAAATGTACTTTCAATGGCTTATTAAATTTCAACTTAGTATAAAACCTTGAGCACCGTGCATTTTATCAACGTCATCAAGTCATTTGGTTTACCTTTTAGCACATACGTTTCAAACTAAAATGGTAAATACTTTAGCATATGTAAAGTACGGCAAAATATAGTTTTTGAATTTATGGATCTGATATATGAATCATGTTGTTTGGCATACACCCTTTTTAACACAAATCTACCCTTAGAAGCCTTGCCCCCCCCTTTACATTACATTGGCCCCACTGATTTTAAATGAAATTGTTTTTACTCTTCTCTTAGTGTGCATAAATTTCTAATTTTTATTTAAAATCACCCCCCCCCCCGCATTTTTACATATTAATTAGTCAACCCCTATTCGCCTTTCTCTCACGTCTATCTAACTACGCTATATACTAACCTATACTATAAACAAAATAAAACTAAACTTTCCGTTGTATGAACTACATAATAAACTATCCTACTAAACCCTCTTCCTGAAAATTCTATATGGGTATAAATTTTCCAAGTGAAAACGCCCGCGATATCCCCCTGTCATATTATCTAACTCAAACGTATTTCCTTCAGCAAAAATACGCGTGATCTTGTACGGCCCTTCATAAGGAAACAACAACTTCGCGCAAATGTTTCTGTCGCGGTTTGAAACCCTTAACCGTTTTACTACCACCAGATCCCCTATTTCAAACGTCGTCCTTTTTTTAATTTTTCTACACCTTCGCTCGATGTCCCTACGCTGCATCCTTTCGATTCTACGCCTAGCACTACCCAACAACTCTGTGATGTCCTGCACCTCGACTTCCTCCCTCCATGGTCTAGCTGGTATAATCCTTCGAATCAATGCTACCGGACATGTTTTTGTAACCGAACTCGGTACGCAATTCATAAAATTTTCAATTTGTGGCAGATATCTAATCCATCTGTCGTGATGCTCCTGTGTCGCCAACCGTAGATATTTTATTACCTCCCGTATATACCGTTCGCATGGATTTGCCTTCGGATGCCGTATACTGTTAAATGATACCTTAATATTCGCCCTATTTAACCCGTTCCTGAATCTTTGATTGTTGAAATACGTCGCGTTGTCTACCAAAATCCTTTCCATCTTCCCGACCTGGCTTTCAAATTCTCTAATCGACTGTAATGCATGTACCGTGTTACTTCGTCTTGCCGGAAATAATTTGACAAATTTCGAAAAAACGTCTACCATCACCAATATGTGTCGATACCCCTGTTCACTCGTAATCAGGTTGCTCAACTAATCAATAGCTACCAATTCTAACGGTCCATTTGCGCTCACGTTCATCGGTATATTCTGCAGCACCACGTTCTTGTCTTTACCTAGAATACAAATTGCACACCGATTGATCCTTTCTTTAACCACCGTGATATCATTTCTTGAATAAAACGCTTCTCTAAATACCAAAAATGTTTTTTTGATGCCTATATGTCCAAATTTTAAATGAATTTCGTCTATAATTTCAACAGCCGCGTCTCTGGATAACACTACCAGCTCTGCATCCCTATCCTTTTACCACAAACTGCCCTACGATGGTAAATCCCCGGTACTCTTCCACATTTTCCCTTGTTAATTTCTCGCGTATCGAGCTCACCTCACTGTGCCTCTGCGTCTCTATAAGCTTGGCGTTTGTCCACCGACCAACATCCCTGAACTCCTGCAAAGCAATTAAACAACCCTTTTCGTTTTGATTCGCTTCCACCTGCGGTCTGCTTAGAAAATCCGCCGTCACATTCTCCTTTCCTGGTTTATGCTTAATTTCAAAGTCGTATTCCTGTAACACCAATGCCCACCTATACAACCTACTGTTTAGAAACTACTTTTTCTTCATGAATGTTACCACCGTGTTGTCGGATTCTATTAAAAATTTCTTTCCTAACAAATAAAAACGCAACTTTTTCACTGCATATACTATCGCCAACATCTCCTTCTCTGCCGTCGCATACCTGGTTTCGCAGTCTTTTAATACCCTGGAAATAAATACAATTGGTACTTCAGCTCCGTCCTGAATCTGCACCAACTCAGCCCCGATTGCATATTTCGACGCATCCGTCCTCAAAATAAAATCGTCTTTAAAATTTGGATATTTTAACGCCAACTCTGTATAAAACGCACTTTTTAAATCCTGGAATGCCTTCTCCCGTTCAGCAGTTCATTTCCATCTTTCTTTCTTCTTTAACAAACTCACCAACGGCACACACAATTCAGAATACCTCGGTATAAACCGTTTGTAATAATTTAAAACCCCTAAAAATCCTCGCAATCCTCTTACATTCTTCGGTTGCGCAATGTTTTTCAACTCGACCAATCTTTTATTACAAATTTTCATCCCATGTTCACTAATTTCAAACCCTAAATACGTAACCTTGCTCTTAAACAACTCGCATTTCTCCACGTTCAGCTTCAAACCCCCTTCGTCCAGTCGTTGGATCACCTTTTCTAAATGCTCCAGGTGTTCTTGCTCGTTCCTTGAAAAAATTAACAAATCATCCACATAATGCGAACAGAAACATTCATACTCGTTAAACAGCTTTTGCATGGCCCTAACAAGTGCTGCTGAAGAACTACTTAAACCAAACGGAACTACAGAAAACATATAAATCTCCCCCTCAATGCTAAACCCCGTAAACTTCTTACTGTTTTCATGCAACGGAATCAACCAAAATGAATTTTTTAAATCTAATTTACTGAAAATCTTCATCTTATACACTTTATACAACAAATTATCCAACCCTTGTGGTTGTTCGTACTGCGGTTTCGTAATCGAATTCAACTTCCTCGCATCCAAACAAATCCTTATATCCCTTTTGTTGGGTTTAGGTACAATAACTACCGGGTTCACATATGGAGTTTTCGCTGGTTCGATGATACCTTCTTTTAACATTTTGTTTATCTCGGCTTTAACCCTATTTCTGATTGCAAACGGAATTGGATACACCTTTGTATTAAACCCGTTGTCTTCCGTGACCTCCAACTTATGCATATATCGCCTCGCAAATCTTGGCTCTTCATTAAACAACCCTATATATTTATTAAATAACTCCCCTAGCTTCGCCTTAATCTCAATACTCACTTTCCCTATCTGTTCATCATTAATTAACCTCGCAAACATATTACATAATCTCACTTCAATCCGTCCATCATTATTCTCTTTAATCATTCCTAATCCTGTGCTATCTGTATCATTTCCATTCCTATATTCCGAACTAACCGTAAGCACCACCCATAACCTATCTTTATTAAATATCCTAATTGACCTATCCTTTCCATCTATATTCAACCCAAACTCCTCTATAAAATCCATTCCTAATATGAAATCTAGCTGCAACCCCTTTGTAATTAAAAACTCTGCATCTCCGGCTTCTTTATTCCCTATATATATATATATATATATATATATATATATATATATATATATATCGGTACACGGATAACCCTATAAATCGTCGTTAGCTTTTTTGTTCATCGCTGACCATAAATTAACCCCATCAATTGTTCCTATTCGTCCCTTTAAAAATTCTTCGTGTTTTATCACCACATTCTCATCTACCAGCGACAACTGTGAACCACTATCAACTAAAACAACATATAAACAATCCCTTAAACTAATATTAATAAACAACAAGTTCTTTTTATTAAAGGTATAACTATTTAACAATAAATCCCTTATACTATAACACACGTCGATATTCATTCCTACGCAGTCGGTCGTCCAAAAATTTGCGTTTTTTTTGTCCCTGTGGCGCCTCGTGAATCTGCACCACCTCAATCCTATCTGGGTCCGTTGTCATCGCGCTTGTCGTCATGTGCTGGACGTTTACGTCCCTGTCCGTCCGGCTGTTTCCATTGTGCGTTCCGCCTCCCGTAGTACGGCCGTCACCCTCGTTGTTGCTGTGCTGGTATCTGTTTTGTCCATGGTATTCGTTCGCCCGGTGATCCCTATTGTAATAAGGTCGTCTATGTCCGTCGTGTCCCCAATGATTCCGATGTCCGTGGTTGAAGTTGTCCTGTCTGTAATTAGGTCGGTGTTCGTGGTACGGTTGTCGTCGGTTGTCTTCCCTATAACCCCTGTTTTGCTCCCAATAGTTTGTCCGTGTTTTTGCTTCCAATGCTGTCGCTAAATCAAAGTTCCTCATCACCCCTAAAAATTCCCTCAATGTCTTGACGTTCTGTACCACTACCACCTTTGTAACTTCCGGTTCCATATGTCCTGCGGTAGTAGTACAATGTCGTCCTCGCCCAATTTTGGTGTCAAGTGTTGTGCCTGATTAAACTTGTCAATCGCGTATTCTTCGCGTGTGCCGTGTGTCCTGCTGTAATGTCCGGTAATTAAATTTGTCCGTATGTCGGTCTGGTGTGTATTGCTCCAAAATTGCTCTATAAAAAGTCGTCTAAATTCATCGTACGTGTCGTATTGTCTGCGGATGATATTATGCCATTTTTCGGCGTTGCCCGTCAAAGTCGCCCCCACGATCTGTAATTTTGTTCTCTCATTTTCAGTCCCTACGATTTCGTCTAGTCGGTCTAAAAATCCCATGGGTTGTTCTGTCCTTCGTCCCTCAAACTTTGGTAATGCGTCCCGGTTTAATCTAACGTGCTGTCCGTAGTCCAGTCCAACGCGCCTACTTTCTAGTTCGTCCAACTTGTCCTGTATCTGTCTTACTTCCTGTCCGACCCTATTTTCCAATACTGTAACTTTGTCATCAAGTTTTTCGTCCAGTTGCGTCCTAACGTTTACATTTTCATTTTGTAGGGTCTCTAACATCTGTCCTATATTTCGGTAGTGTGTCGTATGTCTTTTTTCACATGTCTGTATTTCCGTATTTAGTGTTGAAAACCCGCTAATCATCGTCTCTTCTACTGTATCCACGCGTGTCTTAAATTCCGATCTTAGGTCCGTCCTTGTCGCGTTCAAGTCTCCCTGAAATTGTACCCGTGTGTTTTCCAGCTTGTCGTCAACCCTGTCTACCTGTTGTTGTACCTCTGTCCGCATGTCGTCCTTTACAATTTGCATTTGTGTTAGTAGATAGTCCTGCGTGTAGTTCATTTTTGCTGTCAGTTCCGCGTGCGCCGTCCTAAACTCGTTCCTCAATTCGTTATGTGATTCTGTAATTTTATCCGTCAGTTCCGTATGTGATTCTGTAATTTTATCCGTCAGTTCCGTATGTGATTCCGTAATTTTGTTTGTCAACTCTGTTTTAACGGTTTTTAGTTCCGTATGTGTCTCTGAAATTTTGTTTGTGAAATTCATTTGTAGTTCCGTGTGTGAAGTTTCCATTTTGTTAGTTAGTTCCGTATGTGTCTTTTCCATTTGGTTGGTTAAATTCATCAGGAGTCGTATTATGTCCTGGGTTCCGGCGGCGTCTGCAACCCTAACCTCCGGTACCGTCGCCTGGTCCGTGTCCATGCCTATCACCTCCGGCTCTGTCTGCCTCACGTCCGTCTCCTGTATGTCTCCCCCTGCGTCTAGCTCCATGTCATGTGTCCCTAATTCCATTTCAACTCCATATATTCGTCCCGATCTCGTGATCCTTTTCGTGTCCGCGTCCGTCATCTCTGCTGCCTAGTTTTGAACTCCTTTTTCTGCAAATTAAAAAAAAACTACGGGCACCACCTAATATCGGGATCCCGTATCCTTCTAGCTTTCACTCTAGTTCTTTTCTAGCCTTTTTTTTCGAGCCTCACGTTGGGTTTGCCACCTTCTACTGACTCACCCCCCCTTTTTATATATATTACTTTTATTATTTATTTAAATATTAGTTATTTATTATACAAGGGAAAAAAGTACTAGATTTTAGCTCGAGGTGTGTGTTTGTCTCCCGACGCGAAGCGGAGGGAGACAAAACACCGAGAGCTAAAATCTTACATTTTACCCGCGTATAATACACTATTTTTCTGTGACTGGCAAAACAATGATTTAATATTTAAAAAATATTACCAATTATATTAAAGTCAAAAAATCAATCTATGTCAAATTTGAAGTTTCAAACAGGTAGGCTGATGTACTTATAGGGACAGTTAGATCTGCGTTGCTAAGGAAACCTTTAAAGTAATCAAATATCTGTCAATTTAATTTTGCGAGTGGTTACAAAATTGCGAACTTAAGTTGTTTATATCGATTGTTTTGAATATTCAAAATTCAAAATGGACAGTACTGATTCAGAAGTTTCTCTTACTCCACCGGAATTGGTAGAGGCAGCGAAAGTAGCATCAATAAAATTATTGCCAGCTAAATCACGAAAAATTTACGAAACTGCGTATTCAAGATTCATGGAATGGAAGGCGAAAAAGACATGTAGTTCTTACTCGGAGACGGTGTTATTGGTTTATTTTTCGGAACTAGCGCAACAACAAAAGCCATCAACAGTGTGGTCGAATTATTCAATGATAAAAGTATGTTACAAGTCAATAATAACGTAGACATTTCAAAATATTGCAAACTAATTACGTTTCTGAAACAAAATGGGAAAGGTTACATGCCCAAAAATCTGCAATATTTACGAGTACACATATTAGTGATTTTTAAATAATGCTCCTGATGAAGTTTATTTATTGGTCAAGGTTGTTGTTGTATTTGGGATTGCAGGAGCCTGTCGAATATGTGAAATTAGCCAGGTAACATTAGATGATATTGAAGACGTGGAACGTCATTAATTGTGAAACTTAAGCAAACAAAGAATGATGTAAATAGGAGATTTATAGTTACTGAAGAATATATTAAATTTTACAGAATGTACATGGCACTTCGTCCAGCAGCAGCAAAGGATCGCCGCCTGTTTTATGCATATCGCAATGGGAAATGCGTCAATCAAGTTGTGGGTAGAAATCAGTTTTATAAGGTACCTGAAATAGTAGCCAATTTTCTTCGACTTAAAAATGCTAAGTCATATACAGGTCATGCATTTCGAAGATCGTCTGCTACACTTTTAGTTGAATCTGGGGGAGACTTGATGACACTAAAGAAACATGGTGGTTGGAAGTCATCAATGGTCGCTGAAGGGTATGTTGATGAATCGATAGTGCACAAGACAGAAATAGCTAAGAAACTGTTTAGTTTGTGTGGCAGTGCATCAGCTGAAACAGAATCCAATTTGCGAACAAGTACATCAACGGCAGTTGTGTCAGTGGCACAAAATATTATTTCAAATCAAGAAAATTCCACTGTAGCAGACATTCCTAATTGTTCAAAAAACATGTCTTTCAGGCAATGTACATTTAATAACTGTACTTTTAACATTAAGGAAACGTAACTTATACATAATAAAATATTCTAAAATTAAATATCTTCGTGTTCTTACTTATTTGCACTTACCAGGGAAAAAAGTACTCATTTTTTTCCCGGGGAAAAAAGTAATTTTATATAAAGTGACATTTTGTTACCTGTCAAGAAATATTAAATGTCACATTTTTTTCCCGTCGCAGAAAAAAAACTATTTATACACTACTTTTGTCGTCGCCCCTATTTTTTTTATATTCAATGAATGACTTCTTTATGATGTGCTTTAGTAAAGTTTGGTTGGTTATCTATTTAAACTGTTTACTATTATTATGCCTCGACTATATGAACTCTTTATCTCAGGGTGTTCACCTACTCACCGTGGGTTCAATCGTGAGTAGATGTGCACTGCCCAACCAAACTGCACACTCTTTTGTTTCACTACTTTTATATGAAATTTTTACTGTATATGCCAAATTTTACTGATCAACGTAGCTTGGTGCCAAATTTATTAATGTATACAATTTCTGACTTTTGTGTGACGTTTTATGATATTGCACGGTACTCACCTGAATTATACTTTGCTGACGCCTTTTTAAATGCTGCTGGCTCACGATCTTAGTCGCCGTATGCGCCTTTACAAGGACTCACAATCACTGTTGAACTTGCGTATCGCCTCCAGGTGTTTTAATACAATTTTGATGACCCAAATCTGAAATGAATAACCCGAATTTTAGAATTTTGACAAACCGTTGTATTTACTTCCTGCGTTAATCCTTCCGTGTTCCCTTTGTTTCTGCGTTGAATCTTCCCCTGTAATTGCTGCTCTCCTATTTTCTCTATTCGTGTTCCAATTAATCCTTCCGCCTTTTCGTAATCAATCCCAAATCTATCCTGCCGTCCTGTTCCAAATCAATCAATGCCCTGCTATAACTTCGATGTCCACTCTATGTCCTACTGCCTTTTATCTATATCCAAATCACTCCCAAAATTATTTATATCGTCGTTACTTCACCGTCGCTTGTATAACCACTCGAATATCCTACTGCCTTTAAACCAATATCGTTCCAAATCAAATTCCAATCTCGTTTCAAATCTAATTAACTACTCGTTGCTTTCCCGTCGCACTATAACCACTCTAAATGCTCTTCTTTATCGTCGCTATTATACCACCGATGCTTCTTGTACCTCTACTTTAATAAATTAGACTATTTAAATTTCAAACACATTTATTTTATCAAAGCATATCACAACTTTTACGCAGGTTTGTAAAAACACGTCTTTATA